>VYZW01020495.1:7772-22375 GCA_013401315.1 Balaeniceps rex | reverse complement strand
CATCATGGGTGCCAATGGACAGGACCTGTCCCTATAACCCAGTAAGAGGCTATAAGGCACTCGCATAGCCATGCTACTCTCTAGATCACCTGTGGGGTGACCAGAAACACTGGACTCTCCAGCCTCCTTTTTCCTTATAACCTGACTGCCCAGGGTTACTAAACTTTGGTTTACAGTGTGAGGAAACGGAAGGGACAAGAATGACTGAAAAATAGACTACATTTTTTTATATGTTCATACATTAAAAAAAAGGGCGGGGGGGGTCACCTGCATTTTCAGCATTGGAAACCTGCAGAAGGAAAGAGGAGGTTTTGGCTCAAAAACAAGAACTCTTAATTTGTAGTTGTGATTATTACACACTTCACCCCAAACCACTGAAATAAATGTTTTGCCATTGGCTTCACTGGAAACTGGCACCAAGCCTTGATTTTGTAATTTCAAGTCTGTTTTACAGCTGTAAGCCAATGCACAAAGCATATGGTTTCTGATGCATCACAAGTTAGAACTGCCTAATGAACATCATCTTAGAAGATCACTCTCTTTTAGGTAAAATTTATTATGTCTTCATCAGTGAAACCAACTCAAAGCACAAATGCAAAGCAAACATACTGGGGTTGAAGATAGAACTACAACAGAATACACAATGGTAAATGTGCAAAACATTTTATCTTTCTTCAGTAGTTCTAATGGAAGTCTTCAAAAATTTGAAGAACCACCTACTATACACGAATGCTGCCTTCTTTCAGCAGACTTTGCAAAGTAAAGATAGCTGGGAAAATAAGCTAGTTTCAACTCATTTTTAGTTAAGAAAAACGAAACCCTAAAGCATCTTCCCCTCCAGGCTTGTCCTTGAATAAAATCAAAATGGATGTTTATGTCAGTACCTCAGGGGAAAAAAAATTGCCACTCTGAATGATATCAAGAGAATTAAAATTTTTATACTACTCTTTTGCACTGCCACTTTTCCGTCTTCCCAGCAAGTGCCAATAACAAAAACCACATCCAATGATTCTGAAACACAATGTGTTCTGGAACACGTGGCTGACTGACAAGAAGAAATCCTTTTTTATCTTATTCTTTCTTTTATGGCCTAAATTATTAACTTGCAGTGTGCCACACATAACTCAGTGCATAAAATTATCTCTGGAAATAGCATTTCCAAACCATTGCCAAACTGGTCACTGAAAGTTGTTTATCATCTCACTGTTTAATCTGAGTAGAGTTAAAAAGAAACAGAGGGTTTTCTGTATACATAAAAAAAGGGGGGGGGGGCAGAAATAATATTAATGGAGTATTTCTTAGCCTTCCTAGTTACGCTTCTCATTTTTGTCTAAGCAGCTTCTTGCCAACCTTAAAATTCATTAATATGGGAAATACTGAGCTCATTGGCTGCAACACCTCCATTGTAGAAATCAGACTACTACTATTCACCACATGTTCTGGCATAAAACCAGGTTTGTTCTCTTCCTCTTCAGTGTTCTTCTCCCTCAACCTCATTAAAGCCCCACAAAATTACCTATGGAAACACATGCTTTAGAAAAAGTCCTGTCAAGGACAGTCCCTAATGCTGCCACTTCATGGACAGAGCCACAGCAAGAGAGCAGAGAACCTCGTGGAGGCCATGGGGGCTCTGTCTGGGTGCGGGGACATTCCCAGATGGAAGAGATTATAGAACTGGAGAACAAGGCCAAGCAATTTGTTAATCCTTCACATGATCATGTATTTTGCATATGTTGTGCAGCAACGTATCTTTCAGTTGGGACTGGTTATGTTATGCTGAAGTTCATCTTACGTAATGCTGATCAGTTAGACCACAGATGCTGAATTAAGTGGGCCTTCAGGAGTTGGCCTTCTTGCCCCTGAGTGATTACAGAACCAAGAGCAAAGTGTACCAGGAGTAAAATAAATCAAGAACTGAAGAACAACAGTTAAAACAGTGCTCTATATGGACTCTTTATCCCAAACTTCTCTTGTCTGTCTTTGCCATCTGAGCAGATTTTTGATTACAGCAGCCTACATCCAGGTTTTCTTAGAGTTCTGCCAGAAACAAGAGCTGGGGCATGTTTATTTCTGAGGTCAGATCCAAGAGAGGGGATAAGTTCAGCCAGATAGCAGGTGCTAGCATCCAAGGGAGTGAAAGAGGACATGGGGAGGGCTCATAAATCCATAGCTTTAGAAACAGAAACGGACTTGTCAGGAATTGTTCCTACAGACATGCAGACTTAAGAGTGGGGAGGGAGGTTGATGGGACGAATGCACAGGTGAGAAAGGATTTGAATGTAGACAGAAATGAGCAAGTTACACAGATGAGTATCCAAGACACAGTGGAGGAGAAGAAAGCTTCAAGCCATAACCTGACAAGATCGGGGTGGTTTGGCAAGGAAAAAAAGCAATAGTACTGGAGTAGACAGTTCAGAGGTGGGAAGGCCATGGTACAAAGAGGTCAGGGGAGATGGGATTGCTTGCTGGGTGATATCTGCTTGGATACAGGTTTGGGAGATTTGAGGATATGGGGACTAGGGTTCAGGAAGCAGGGGATCCTTGTGCAGTATCCCAGTTTGGTGGCAAGGACACAACCATAGCATGATGCTTTCACCACAGTAAGACACTGTCACCCCACTGATACCCAGTATTGCACACCTTCCTCCCCACCCCAACAAGGATGTCTGCAGGCACATTTTCTGGAGGTCCTTTTTTCACTGCTGGAAATACAACAGTTCTAAATCACAGTCCTAAGCAGAGCTTAAAACATCCAGAAATGTGGAAAAAACACTGAATATTTCCACAGACCTGCACTGTGCCTGAGGAGGGATAGGAACCAGTAAAAGAAAAATGGTCAGCAAGGCAGTCATGCTCTTTCCTTTCACAGTGGAGCTGAAGCATTTGATATTCCTGATACTAAGTACAGCACAGCGTAACAGAAAAATGGTAGACCTGCAAACAGCATGAAACAATGTTGAGATGTACATTCTAACTAACAACAGAAAGAAAAGTGCAATGAGAGAAGAGTTTAACGGAAGTCTGAGGAATCACACTTGGCATTCAGTGGCCAACCAAATTCCCACTGCAAGACAAGACCATGCCTGGAATAAAAATTTCAGAAAAACATTACTGGGCGATTTATAATTTAACTTTGATAAGTGTTAAACCAAGACGCTCCAACATGTCATAAATCCATAACTATTTGCCAACAGACCCAATTCAGAGGTCTCTCACAATCCAAACTGGAGACTGATGGTGTATGTCATAGGTATGCCTTTCATGAGACCATTGTCTCATCTTATAAGTGACAGTGCTTTGGGACCCTTGTTCATGTTAGTGCATATGCACACACATAGCATGCATACTGCACATAGCCACTATAGCTAACATATAACAGCAAAGTCTAGTTTTGGTTTTTTGAGTAACCATAACTTCAGGAATTGGTGCAATTACAGCACAGCAAGCCTCCTGCAGCCTGCAGCCTGCCCCCCACCACCCAGACATGTTCAGCAGGGACTGTTTGATCACCAGCTACCACCTAGACACTTGAATGCCCACCTGAATGTCCAGTCCCTATTCATCCATTTGAGGAGCAGCTACCCTGAGGTGGTAGGAGGAAAGTAGCACTTTAGCAAGAAGAGGGCTGTTTGTGCTACAGGAGGGTTTGGGGCAGCTGCTTCACTTGGGGTAGCTGCTCCCAGGGGGAAGAGCTGCCATTCAGGCAGCGGCAGAAAGTGGGCAGCTTCTCTGGGGATGGAAGGGCAGGTATGGCACATGTTCATGAAAGAGCACCTGCAGCTTGTGCTGAAGAGTGGGTGGCACTGGTTGTCTCAAGCAGCTGAAGGATTGTGACTGCTGCAGGAGGAACTGAGCAGTTGCTTGCACTAGAACAACAAATGTGTGAGAGGCTGCTCAGTCTGTGGTGCAGAAGTACAGGGGCATAGGTTTCTACGTGGGACAGGATAGGAGCATTGTGCTGATCTGCAGGAGTTTGGGGACACATCTATTTGCTTCATACCAAATTTTAGTTTGGTTTCTGTAGCTGAACCATCCTGGCTTTCAATATCAGCTCTTGGCCAACCACAGCAACCTTTGAGCCCTCACTGCTAAACATGACAGTGAGTGCTTGGTGCAATCCAAAAAATTAACAGTGCATGCTTGCTATAAGCTTCATGTTCTGCCAACATTGCGTACACTGGTGTCATTTCGGCATGGTGGGTGGTGGGAACTCAGTGAAACTTTGGGAACTTAGAGTTGTTTGAATTCAGAAAGAAATCTGTTTGTCCTCTTTTTGTTCTCTTCATTTTCAGCTAGATATAGATCTGTCTAGACAGAGTGAAGTTATATTAACAACTTCATTATTATTACTACTACAGGTAACAAAATATTCTAAATGCTTCAAAAATAGGTCAGTTCTTATTAATGGGAGGAAATTTCATGTCCAGGATCTGGCTGTGCTGTCCTTCTCATAGTGACTAAGTATGGGAAGACAGTGACTGTCCTCCCACTCCTCTCTGGATGTCTCCTAAGAAAGCCCTTCAGAGTTTGTGATTTAACCCTATACCATTAGGTGCAGCAAGTACTAATTGCTTCCTCTTACAGCAGCTGGGTTTTATTGTACCGTGTTCGTTTTCAGGACAATTTTGCACTGCTTTGTTTTGCTTCAGTTGAAAAAGGAAATGGCTGTCAGATTCCATAACAAAGCAAGCTTTGGTGAGGGATATTGTGGAAGTACCACACAGGAATCAGTTTTTATCAGATGGAGCTAGCAAATCAGCATTTATGTAGCCTACTTTTAGGAGCTTGTAAAGATGCCCAACTCACACTCAGATGGCCTGGTCATGAGTATTACGAATAGTTTAAATTTCGGTGGCGAGAGATTAGCTGTTGTATATTCCCTTGAAATGTCCTAAGTATCCAGGTTGAACATCTGATTTTTGAGAAAATTCTATCACTTTTATCACAGCACAAAAATCAAAGAACAGTACATTTTTCTTTTTAATTGCACAAATTAGTTTTAATCCAAAATAATTTACCCTTAGAGAGGATAGAAGAAAACTGGAAAGCAATCTGAAGCAAATCAAATTATGCTCAGATGCAATTTCAAAATCTGCATTTCCCTTCACTCTCCATTCTTTCCCTAGTTCAGCCTCCTGAAGTTTATGTTGCAATGTAAAAAACCAAATGTATCAACCTCTAAGAAGTTGCAGGTGACAGGAAGGTCAGCCATATGAACAATTCATGCTGTATGGACTGGAATTTTCAGAAAACTACCATCAGCCTTTTTTTTTTTTCCTAATGGAAAATATAACATTTACTAATTGATACCAGCTAGAAAGCTGCACTAACTTTTCACAGGACTGAAGAAGATGTGGCCAAAGAATCCATATTTGAAACTCTGAGTAGTGATGTCATTTGACCCAAGAGAACTACATAGGTTTATCGAAATCTCTTGTGTAAAGAGCGCATTATACAATCAGCACTAGCAGTGTTACCTGTTCAAGCATTAAGTCAAAGTTAGAGCTTTCAAAATGAGCTTGGTGTAGATACTTCTGGTATTGTGTTCTGAGAGATGGACAAAAAAGACACCATTCAGAATGTCTTAGATTCACTGCTCTGGGTATTTTACAAATATTCCCAACCCAAGTATCTGAGTTAGCTACCTAAATTAGCTACTTGTGATGCCTTCTGTAACTGGTTAAGAGAGACAGGTTTCTCCACTACCATAGAGGCTCAGTGCATCTTGGTTAGATTTTTGGACTGAACTGCTCCAGGAGGAACCTCTCACCCTCCACTGTTCAGGGAGAGTTTGGTACATACTCCCAGGCCTCTTTTGAAGCAAAGTAAGTCCTTAAGAGTTTTTGAGTTGAAACAAGTGATCTACCTCATTCAAAATACTCCTATTCCAAGGAAACTGAGGTTTTCTGCCTAATGCTGCCACAGTTTCTGTCAGCCAACTCTGCAGAGGCATGTGTCTAATCATACCAAGTTTGGAGCAAGTGTTGGAACACTTAGCACAAGCAGAAGGTGGTTCAAGCACCGCCTATAGAGATGCAAAGGACACAGACTGAGAGAGCAAACTACCCTGTCATGGATTCCTCACCTCTTCACATTCTTAAATCAAGACTGGATGCCTTTCTGAAATACAAAATCCAATCAAATCTAATTTATTTGCCTCAGTCCGTGAGTAACTGGTTTAAATAACGTAACTTCTATTGCATAGGAACTTGGACTAAATGATATAAAGATCATTTCCTGAGAAATGCTGACATTAAAAATAAATCTTTGAATTTCAGCTCGTGTTCAGTGGTTTATTATGGAGGTCAACAGAGATTTGTGAGGTCTGTTTGAACAATTACTTAAATCTTGAGTATGAAAGAGAGACAAAGTTAGCGGATAGAATGTGAATTTAGAAACACAGCCAGTTATGAAAAGTCATGCTCAGCAATGACACAACTACTTCAAGACAAAAAAAAAAATCTATGCTTTTGCAACTGTCCTGGATTCTTGCCCCAAGTTGTTGTTTGTTTCGAAAAAGCTGTATGGTTACATAAAGTGCTACTGAGCTGAAAAGCACCAAAACTAGGAACTGTTGAATTCTGAGCTATTGGTGACACGTAGTTAACAAGCCAAATACACCTGTGCAGTTAGAAATGTCATTTGCAATGACCAATCTTTAAGATGGTCTTGCTTTGACAATTGTGTTTACTTTCTAAAAACTCCCATGGCACTGAAGAACTGATAACTGTGATGGAAATAAGGTTCGGGTCATCTGTTTACACGATACTAATGACCAATAACATTCTCTACCCTAAGTAGAAGTCCATAATATATTTCATGTGCAATTAAGGGAACTGGCATGTTCATAACAGTACAGTTTATTTCAAAATTAAAGTTGTGTATATTTTCCAAATTCAAACCCAAAAGAAAAGAGAAATACAATTTATCAAATACACACTTTTCATTGATGTCTCAGCTAGTTTAATAATTTTATGTTGATTTTTTCAACAACAGGAAGCTGCTTAATGACCTCTAAATCATCACAGATCATAATCAATGCAGGCTAGACCCTTCCCCAGAAAAGGTTCTGTCCAGATGCATTTTTATTGGGAATGGGGAGTAGTCACTGCAGGAACAATAATGTGCTGCCTTTTTCACTATATAGAAGTAAATTCCAAATTAACAACTTGGTTTTCAAAATTAAAGGCAAAAGCACAGGAAAGCTACTCTAAAGGACACCTGTCACTTTAGAAAACATGTAATAAAAACAATTTTTTGTACTATAGCAACATGCAAGAAAACTACCAGGAGAGTGTTTTCAATCAAGGCATTCATTTCTGTTCACAGCTGTTCTGCATTTAGTTTTTTAGTTCACATTACTCCTATCTGTTTGTCCAGGGCTAATTCAGACTGAGAAGAAGCTACATGTCACTCACTAAACAACAGTATAATCAAAAGTCCTACTGCTACAGCTGGTTTGAAACATTTGAGAGCTTGGGAATTGCAGGGAACTCATATTAAAAATAAAAAGGATGTAATCACAGCCTCCTGTACAGTTTAATGGGCAAGAGTAATTTCATGATTGCAGTTGGTTTGAATGAAGCACATTGCTCTAATTATGTATATCATGTGTATACACGCAAAGACTAGAATCTATCTGTATAATCACGGTGATTTAAAATATTCCTGACTTTCATTATTATAATTAATCTGGGCAAACTATTCACAAATCATGAGATCATTTCGTACCATGGCGTAAGATAGAACTATCTTAACGATGGACCCCAGCCACACATTTAAACTATCCATTTTTGTGTAATGTCCAGCCTCCTGGATGGATGTAGGAAAGTACGCTCATGTCTGTAGCAGTTTCTTTTTTAAACACTGAACAGCTAAACCACATGTTTCATTGTTCGGCATGCCACTGCTGAGGATGCCTACACATGTTACTCTTTTCTGCGCCATACTATTCTTTCTGGAAAAGTCATTCCAGGCTGATGTCAGCTTGGGTATATGAAGGCAGCAGACTTGTTCTAATTGTAGTACTAAAACAAACTGTGCTTGTGCTAATACTTTCCATATTGCATTTCAGTCCACAGTAATTTTTGCTTACTTTAGAGCAAAATCAGTTCTGTCAGTTTTTGTGTTATGAGAAGAACTGTACTTTTCCCATATAATCCTTACATTGAAATGCTTCAGATAAAGCTGAAACTAGAAAGATCAAATGCTAGCTATTTTGTAAATCACAGCAATGAGTCAGGAAACAACCCAAGGCTGAACCTCATCAGCTTTGTATTTCTAAACTAGAACTATTTGATATTAGCATATTTAGACTACTAGATCTTAGAGTAATGCTTTTTATAGAAGCACTTTTGCAGATTAGGACAAGAGGACAAAGTGGTTGGTTTTTTTTTTAAAAAAAAAAGCCTCAATTAAGAATGTTGCCATTATACAATACACTTAAAATTTTTTTTTTAAAGAAAACGTAATTTTTCTGTCTCCTTCTGTCTCTATTCCTCTCTCTTTTAATTAAAAGAACTCTGGGAATTGAAAAAACTGATTCTACAAAGGTCTGATTGCCTCCTGCAAAAGCAAAACCAATGGCAGGTAACCATGGTCAGCGCCTGTATAAACAGGCTTACCTGCCAAATCAAGAGAAATACTAAGAAATACTGAGAAATCAAAAACATAAAAGAGCTAGTGGAAAACCTGGTTTATATTTAGTGGAAACACTTTTATTTTAGCACTTTGACTTAAACTTTGGAACTGAGAGAGTAAGTTAAAGTATTTCTTTTATGCCAGTATACAGGGTATACAGTTGAAATTGTTTCTGCTGTCCAGAAAAGGGGACATAGAGTTCCTAATAGAAGCCAGGAGTATTCATTATGCAGCAGTCTGAATCATGGAAGTCATCTGAATGACACATTAACAACATGAATGGTACATAACTCAGAATTTTGCGGTAGTTTGGATAAGAATACAAACTGCATTGATTCAGGCCTGCCTTTACAATATACTTGATCAGAACTTCTGAGTGTTTCTCTGATCACAAGGTTTCCAGTCTGATTCCTCATTCAGAGTTACTTCAAATTGTGCAACTTCATTTTCATCAGTTGGGAGCTGCTTCATTTGCCCTCTAGTAATATCATTGACATTTGTGTCATTATTCATATTGGAATTACATGATTGATTCACAGAACATGTTTTGCACTCATTTTGCTTTCTATAACTTCAGAAATTAAGTCCTAGATGTTGCCCTATTCTTAAGATTTTATTTCAGTTCACACTAACATTTCATATTTCAGTGAAGAAAATATTTCTTAGCACAAGCGAAAACACATGATATTAATTTTGAGTATTTTTCATCCGCTTTGTCTACATCAGTTCAGGTAGCTGCTTAGCCAAATGCTTTTAAAAAAGTATTGTGTTTAATTTACAAAGAACTCTATTCAATGAAACAGCAGAATACCCTTTTGGCTTGCCCAACTGGATACATAACAGACACATCTGGAAAAATGGTATAATTTCACATTGTAAAATAATGCAGAAAAGTAAGATCTTCCCCTGTTTTCCTTTACTGACTGAGAATTATATCATGTAGGCAACCATAACCCAAAAGAACATACTTCCACACACTGCTGATGTTATTTTAATTATTTTTCTCATTACTATTTAAGAACTTAGTTCTTTTTTCACTTACACCTGACATATCCCTGTTGTTATTCTGACATTTCCAGTGAATTCTCTCCTCCAAAACCAAGGAGAGCCTCTCAGGTCAATTTTCAGTTGTTCATTTTGTATTTATTTACAGATACAGAAAATAGATCCACCATGGGTTTGTTTCCTCTCAAGCTGTCTTGGGCTAATTCTTTTCCTATCATGGGGCCACTCTGTCTTTATTTAACTTGGTTATATTTAAATTTTATCCTGTAACCTTTGCCATTATTTTTTCCTTAATAGAAAAAACATGATGCACTATTAATGTGGTTAAATTTTCCATTTAAACAATTCTAACTTGGTGTGCTTCAATACTTAATATATTTGAGATTGCCTAAGTTTTTCCCCCCATCAAGACCAAAGAGAAACATATTGGTAAAATGAGCAACTTAAAGATGACAAGCTTACTGTCAGTATTCTGCTCAGCATGTAAAGTTGGCTGCTGCTTAACACTTATTCCACTTTCATAATGATGGACACTGGAAAATGTAGTATTTTTCTCTCTCAGCCTTTCTTAATTCACTCCATATGTAAGCAGAACTTCCATACACTTACCTCATGCACCCAGATTTCTAGCACCCCCTCCCCATGTAGAGGCAGGGTCTCCAAAGCAAATAAATAAATAAATAAATAGAAATTACCTTGGTGGTTTGTGGTTTTTATACACACTCTCAGTCACACATAATCAGAACCACTAAAAATCATCAACTCCCTAGAGAGCCAAGATTTAATTTGGATCACACGTTACAGGCCAGACTAGAGAGTATCTTTACAATAACAATATTTACTTATATTCATCCACAGATGGTAAAACAGCACAGGGAGAAATGCTTGAAGAAAAGTGAGCAATTTTTCACAGAAATAATGGCCACACCACATACAGATTGTCAATAAAAAGCAAATCAGATATGCATAGAATATTTAATTCTTGCATAAGTATAACTTCGGTTTTCAAATTATATTATAGATCAGATATTTATTCCTTCTGTGTCTAACTCAAAACTGAAAGTCAGGTTTACATTATTCCTCTCTGTTTATTTGGTCAATGCCTATTTACCATGCAAGACAGAAATCAGAAATGCAGCACTAGTGTCAGAATTGACATATGCAGCTGGAACCATAACATTTTCTTTTTAGAGATGTTTCCAAAGAGCTGACTTCACTGGCCATAGTTACATGTGGCCATGTGCAGAAAGACTAGAGAAAGACACAAATACCAAAGCAGAACATAACTCCCATAACTATTTATCTATTTTTTTGAAACTATCACTATTCTTTGGAATAGTTGCAAGGCTAATATAGTTTTTACTTTGGTTCATTTCTCTCTCCCTAAAAAAGTATTATCCCAGATTAATATATATTTTTCTCCCTTTTTAAGAAGGCTGGTTCATATTGGGTTACCCTCCTTAATTATACTAATGTGCCCTAGTTCCTTCAAATCCTAGTGTATCATCTGCCTGTTCAAACTGGGCTCTCACTGGACTTTCATTTTACACACAATCTGCCTTGAGGTAAAGAAATAAAAATAACTTTACTGCCACACATACGTAATTTGTAAGATAGCTGATGAAAAAAGCATTCTTTTGTAATGTAGATTTTCTTGATTTCTGTCAGTATAACACAGCTCTCCCCCACTCCTAGGAAGATAGCTGTAGCCTCTACTACTCCCCAAAAAAAGCTAAAGGAATAATTCAGAAAAAACAATTACTTATGCAACTTGGAGAAAGAAGCCTGCAAGAACTGGTGCTACATGATCCAGTATTCAGATAAAGGCCAATTTGGTCATTAAATTATATTGGATAACGTGAAAGTTAAATCCAGGCTGCAAAAGTCACCTAGAGTAAATATGTATAGTACAGAAACTTCAACCACCAATCACTTGCTGGAAAATTGTCCGAGTGAAACTCTCTTGCACATATACTTCTACCATTTTTCTATTTCACAGCATTCTATCTATTCATAGGATCCCTTCAGACATAGAAGATAGCCTGCTCAAACGGTGGCAGAAGACTTATTGAAACTAGAAGATCTTGCTAAAGAAATTCATTTTTATGTATTATACTTGCTGAAATATAATACATAAAACCTTTTTTTTTTCCTGTGATCAACTGTAACAGTAATCTTTTTCACGATTCATCAGCCGACCCTAACCATGCTACTAAAAGACGATCCAGTTCTTTTGAGTCAATGTTCCTTAGGACAATTTACTACAGATGTGGAAGGAAACCTCAGCCCAGCATGAAAACAAAGACTTGTTTAATAATTATCTTAAGCATTCATGTGAAATTATAGAGCACATTTCTGTTTGTAAACCATGCAAAACTTTATTTGCAAGATATATGAATGTTTAAGTACACGTTGTTTCTGATCGATTGCTCATTCAAACTGTCAAGTGGTCAAAAATACATTAAAAAACCAGATGTAGCAAATGAAGACTACTGTGGTCATTGTTGCGAGTTAATGTGTGTGTTTACCTGGCAGACCTCAGTGGAGAGGACAGACTGCTGCTGGCTATAAACTAAGAGTTCAGTTGCGCAGTTTAGCTGCAGCAGCATGGAGTTCTGGGTAGGTTAACTAAAATAGTTTTTGTAACCATGTTGTAGACATACCCTATCTAAAAGTGAATTGTGAAAAAAAAGATGCAGAGCAAAAACCTGGTCTGATGTAATTCCTGAACTACTGGATGTCAAAAATCCAATGTTGCATAAACAAGCAGGCAAACTTTTCTGCTCCCTGTCTGTCTTGCCTCCTAAGGCTGTGAGCAAGAAGACTCTCTCATTACCTACATTGACGTTTCTAGGCAGAACAATAGCACTTTTTTATTTCTTTTCTTTTTTTTTTTTTTTCTCTTTGCCATCACTAGGGTCTTTTCCTGCCATCAGTGTGTTGGTTAGCGATCACTGGCTGAAGCTCTTTGTTATTAAAATACATATTAAAAAAGACATTGGTATCTACATTATCATAACATTCAACACTTTTTTACTGTAATACAAGTGGGTCTTCAGTTATATCTTTTACCTGGTGCCATCCCAAGAAACTACTGCTTGTCCTAACAAATTGAGTTACCCTTGAAACTAGCAGGTACCAGCCTCAAAACAAGCAAAATATGCCATTATGCAGTGGAACACTGCAACTGACATGGGTTCAACAGAAAACCAGACAAGTTTATGGAATGCCATGGATGGCTATAAACTCTTCAAGCAGGATAGGCAAGGAGGGAGAGGCAGTGGGGTAGCCCTGTATGTTAGAGAGTGTTTTGATTGCCTAGAGCTCAATGATGCTGATGATAGAGTTGAGTGTTTATGAGTAAGAATCAGCGGAAAGGCTAACAAGGCAGATATTGTGGTGGGAGTCTGTTATCGACCACCCAACCAGGACAAGGAGGTGGATGAAATATTCTACAAGCAACTGGGAGAAGTCTCATGATCGCTAGCCCTTGTTCTTGTGGGTGACTTCAACTTACCAGATGTCTGCTGGAAGTAAAATACAGCAGAAAGGAAACAGTCCAGGAGGTTCCTGGAGTGTGTGGAAGACAACCTCCTGACACAGCTGGTGAGTGAACCAACTAGGGAAGGTGCCCCGCTGGACCTGTTGTTTGTGAACAGAGAAGGCCTAGTGGGTGATGTGATGGTCACAGGACACCTGGGGCACAGCAATCATGAGATGATAGAGTTCTCGATTCTTGGAGAAGTAAGGAGGGGGGGTCAGCAGAACTGCCACCTTGGACTTCCGGAGGGCAGACTTTAGACTGTTTAGGAGGCTGGTTGACGAACTCCCTTGGGAGGCAGTCCTAAAGGGCAAAGGTGCCCAAGAAGGCTGGGCACTCTTCAAGAAGGAAATCCTGGAAGCGCAAAAATAGGCCATCCCCATGTGCCGAAAGATGAGCCGTCGGGGAAGAAAACCGGCCTGGCTAAGCAGAGAGCTTCGGCTGGATCTCAGAAGAAAGAGGAAAGTCTATGAGCTTTGGAAGAAGGGGCAAGCATCTCAGGAGGACTACAAGGATGAAGCGAGGTCATGTAGAGAGAAAATTAGAAGGGCTAAAGCCCAACTAGAACTTAAATTGGCCAATTCGGTGAAAGATAATAAAAAATGTTTCTATAAATATATTAACAACAAATGGAGAGCCAAGGAAAATGTCCATCCTTTACTGGATGCAGGGGGAATCATAGTGACAAAGGATGAGGATAAGGCTGAGGTACTTAATGCCTTCTTTGCCTCAGTCTTTAATAGTAAGACCAGTTGTTCTCAGGGTACCCAGCCCCCTGAGCTGGAAGACAAGGACAGGGAGCAGAACAAAGCTCCCATGATCCAAGAGGAAATGGTTAGTGACCTGCTTGGCCAATTAGACACACACAAGTCTATGGGGCTGGATACGATCTACCCAAAGGTACTGAGGGAGCTGGCAGAAGTGCTCACCAAGCCCCTTTCCATCATCTACCAGCAGTCCTGGCTGACTGGGGAAGTACTACTTGACTGGAGGCTGGCAAATGTGACACCCATGTACAAGAAGGGCCAGAGGGAGGATCCAGGGAACTACAGAACCGTCAGCCTGACCTTGGTGCTGGGGAAGGTCATGGAGCAGATCATCTTGAGTGCCATCACGCAGCACATCCAGGACAATCAGAAGATCAGGCCTAGTCAACATGGGTTTATGAAGGGCAGATCCTGCTTGACTAACCTAATCTCCTTCTATGACAAGGTGACCCACTTAGTGGATGAGGGAAAGGCTATGGATGTTGTCTACCTGGACTTTAGTAAAGCCTTTGACACTATCTCCCGAAGCATTCTCCTGGAGAAACTGGCTGCCCATGGCCTAGACAGGCATACTCTTTGCTGGGTTAAAAACTGGCTGGATGGCCGGGCCCAAAGGGTGGTGGTGAATGGAGTTAAATCCAGTTGGAGGC
>VYZW01020489.1:13172-31135 GCA_013401315.1 Balaeniceps rex | reverse complement strand
GTGCAATTTTTAGATAAATAAGATTAGATGTCTACAAATCACCCTCTAGAGTAAATAAGATTACAAGTGCTGTCTGGCCAAAAACCCAGGAGAGAAGACAACTGAGATCAAACATGTCAGTGGTACATAATAATGCAGAGCCAGACAGAATCTTAGATTCCCTACTTTCTCTGTGGTATGGAGAGAGGACTTATTCAAAATATACCAGCATACATATATGTTTTTAATCGGATGAATAAAGGAGCAAGGAAATTTTGGCTACCTTTTTGATTATAATTTCCAATTTTTCCCATCTCTTTTTCCCTTGTAACTGCCTGAGCATGAATGTGGCTTTATCTGGAAAAAGCTTGTCACCATGAAGCCTGCTTTAAACAAAGCAGGGAAATGGAATCAACGTTTAGTACTTATAGGAATGGTGCAGACTTTCCATGAAATATCAGTCTGATTATATGTTTATACTGTAATGCAGGAGAGGAAGACTCATGCTATGTACTTGTTAAGCTAATTCAGAGCAGCTGTTTGCCTGTGAATAAAGACACATACTCTTTTCGTATCAGAAATGATGATTTTTAAAATGAAAGTCGTGCTGTTTGTGGAATAAGTGCTTGCCTATTTACATCATGTCCACTTTGCTAGTATTCAAACTATTACTGAACCATTTAGTAGCGCTCTCAAAACTGTTCTTTGGCTTGGCTATCCTCTAGTGTATGCTTAAGCAAATCAACTCTAAGCAGAAACTGTAATATGCAGCCCTAATGAAATGAGAGTCCAAGTTAACTCTTTAGGAGAAATCTCAGATACTGCTGCTGTTCCTGTATGCTAGGTGTATTCTTTCCAGCAGTGGTGTTGTAGGACACTTCCTATCAAAGGTAATGAACATTTGGTGTATTTCTATTTTAATTATATTCCATTTATTATATTTAATAATATGTTTCTGTAGACACCACCTGTCCAGGAATTAAGTAGAAGTAGATAGAATGACTTTGAAGACTACCGAGAAATAAGGTGGAATTGGTTTATGTCTGTGACTGTCAGGACATTTCACAAAACCAGGAAGGTGTCCTAGTTATGCCTAAGGAAAAGCCAAATGCAGACAGACATTGGATTCACACCCAGAATCTTCAGGTTCAAGAGATGCTGGTTCTAGTTTTTAAATTGCCCTGGGTAAAGGATTTACCACAAGAAAGAAGAATGGTTTGGGTCTCGGAGTTGTCTACTAAGTTAGTTTCATACCTGATATATGTTGCTTTTTTGTCCCCCAGTACTGTTACATCTGTTACATTAAATTGGTTGAGATCACTTTTGCTTTTGCAGGTCTGAAGTTTAGAATGTTATATGACCCTGTTTGAGATGCATAACTCACAGTTTGCATAAATCACTGAATAAGACAGCAGTACAACATAAGTAAAAAGAGAAAAATAAACAGAAGTCTGACTTAAGTTAGAATGAATTCACTGGTAGGGCGAGAGGAGAGTCTGGTTTTGAAAATGAGAGTGATTGCTGAAGAGCTATCTTACTGAAAAAAAATAGACCAGTTTGAACAAGCTGTTAGGTATTGCTGTGCTAGCAAAACTAGATGAATACATGTAGACTGGATTGAGAAACTTTGCAGTTACCAGTGAGATGTATTAATCGTAGCACTGAGATTTTTTTTTTTTCGCTTGTCAAGTTAATAACAAATCTAACCCTGCCTGCTGTTTTGTCCTCTGCCATTGGGATTTAAATTCTAACCTACAATGTGCAATGGAAGTGTTGATACACTGATGAAAATTATATCCCCATATGTGAAAGATACCGTGCAATGTTATCACAATTCTGGTATTTCTGCTGTTGTTTTAGAATGGTAACTAGTGGCAACACCAGCATTAATCTTCAAAATCTAAGTTGTTTTCGTTGCAGTTGAGTGAATGTTTAGTGAAATGAGGAACATGGCAGCTTTGTCCTTTACAAAAATGCCCCGGGAATTCCATCCTTTTATTTTATTTTTCCTTCCGGTAAGGGTCAAAAGTGGGTGGGGAGGTTCCAGAAGCCTATATTAAAATGTAAAGAAAATGAGGATGTGTCAGTATTTGTGCTGACATGGACCTTCAACCAATACTATGCAATGACCTTAGATTTTGGAAGCTCCTTTAATTTCTCCATAGGGAACATTCTACTGATTCCTGTATGCTTTTAATTGCAATCTAATTTATCCTTTGCTACAGGCCTTGCAATCATTTCATCACACTCTGGCAAGGAATGGTTTCTACTTTAAATGAGATCTATGGTCAGCTGAACTGCTGACTTAACAACTGATGCCAGGGAGTTTGAGGGATTTTAAGATGATGGCTGCAGGGGCTCTTGTGTATTGAATGTCACCACCCTGTCATTGAATGTCCCTCAGAGTCAGGTTCTTATGCAGAGGGCCAGTGATAACTATCGCTCCTTTTTTTAAAAAAAGATCCTGCCTGCGTAACTAGTGCTGTATAAGATGGGAAAAACATTTCCATAACTTTTTTTTGATAAAATGCTGGTTTTTGTGACTGAGAAATGATGACAATAGCCATAGTAAACTCTGTCACTATTCCCTTAGCATAGGCAGTGTAACAGCTGTATTGTGAATGATGGGAGTTCTTGTGCTCCAGGGAATACCAGCTGATTAAGCAGTGGCAAGCTGTGGAATGATTGTGTACTTCACAGGGGCGTGTTCTCTGTTCTTGTGTTGGGTTTGATTAGTAAACCTCAGACTAGAGCTGCATAGAAAACCAAAATCCTGGAAGTTGAAGCATATTTTGTCAAAAATTTTCCATCAGATCGTACTTTAAGGACCATTCTGCTTGAAAGTTTTGTTCTTATAAGGACATCTTGAAAAGATGTTTCTTTTCTCATCCAGTATTCAGATGCTTTTTCGTCATTTTGCAGAAATAGCATAAGGCTTTGCCTGAGACACTGATGTTAATGATTTATTCTGAGAGTAAGGGGTTGAGGTCACGACATTTTTTGACTTTGAGTAAGTGGCTTCCAAACTAAGAAACATTGCTCAATCAATAAACTGGTTCTGTATGCAAAGAATAAAATTCTAGCTAGGTTGTCTGTTTCTGTAAGGTATGGAAAAGACTGAGAGAAAGGTTACCTGATTAAAGTGTTTCCCTTGCAGAGGTCTGAGTTGTTAATGTAAATTTACTTTCATCAAGTCCAATGACAAACCAATAATTCATAATAAACATATTTTGAAATGGAAATGGAATATGTTTCATTGAAAGGGCTGTAAGAGCTTGGATCATCAATCACTTCTCCCAGAATTCTAATTTTAAGCTGTCTGCCTAACAAGAAACATTATAGTCCAGTTGCATATTAAACAGTGCTTGGGGAGGGGAAGAGGAGTGTGCATTTGTAAAGTCCACTGAAGCTGTTCAGTTTTATTTTCATTGCTTGGTCATTATGAGTGGCTTAGAGGAGTCAGTACAAACTCCTGCTGTTCCGTGCCTCACAAATTAAAAAATAAGAATCATTCCCAAGCAACAATACTAATGTTTGTTTCTCCTTTCACTTAGAATTTTAGGATGGATTTGGTGGAGATTGGCTTCTTATGTTACGTCACAGCAGAATTGCTTTCACTTATGAAATAATCACTGCACAAGAGATAGATCACAGTGGGACTGTCTGGTTATGAATTACAGTGTTATAAAACTAATTCTGTATAGCATTTGGTCCCAGCATGGGAAGCAAGAGTGACACAAGTGATCCATGCAGGGGCTGTATCTTTTTTTACGTTTTAAGAATACCTTCAATATTGTGATATCATTAACTTTCAAGTCAAGGTTAGAAGAGTCTTTGTTTAGCCTGTGTTTGCAACATGTAAAATAGCTCTTCCTGGTTCTTGTGGTACTTTTTCTAGCAGTATTTAATTGGTTTAGGTTTTTTTTGTTTGTTTTGTTAATAGTCTGATTCTTAATTTCAGGTAAGATTGCATTTTCCTCTTGAGGAGGGAGAACATTCATAAAAATTAGCTTTATCTTGAGAGAAACTACTCCCTATCCCTGTCTTCACGATCAAGAGATTCTTTTTTCTTCACTGATTTTGAAGAGATTAAATTAGCCTCTGAATAATATTATAAAGTCTTCTCCATACCCTCCTGCATGCATATTTTTCTCCCAAGTACAGTTATGATCTTTTGAAGCAAGCCCTTCACTCTTCTTTTTTTCTCCAAACATGGGGAGTCTTGTGCTGTCACACTGTAGCACCACAGAAGGAAAGACAGCTGGAGAGAATATGTGCTTTACGAAGGAAATGTGCTTTTTTTTATTCCTCTGGGTTTTCTGCAGTCGTCCTTTTCCTGTCCCCTGCCTGATTTTAATAATGAGCTTTAATAGGAATGCAAAATTTGTGGTAACAAAGATGGACATTAATCATGCATCTTCTGTCTTCAAATAGCCTCTAAATTAGGTCTGGATAGCTATCTAGACCTAATTAATTATCTCGTGGCTATCTAGTCCATGATGCTGTTGGTACTCTGACTTCTGCACGATATAGTGTTGTTAGACCAGCTTTGATCCTGGGGCATGGACTCTGCTTGTGACATTCCTGATCCATGGCCTGTAAGCCGTGCTCTACCAACGCTAATGTTACTGAAAAAAACCTGTAAACAATATTAAACACTCCTAAGGTATATAAAAACCATCCTTCACAAGAAATGTCAATTTAATAAACATACATATGCACCAGCACACATAATATGCGCATCAAACTTTGAATGTATTTTCCAAAGGTAAATTTCTGCTTCTGCTTTTTAACTTCTTGGAGTGTAAACCAGTTCACCTCTACTTAGGGTACAGTACAAGGCAAGGTGCTGCCAAGTTCCTTTTGGAGGGTTAAAATGCAAGCATGGAGCCAACAGAGATAATGGCATGTGATGGTGCTGCCTTCCCACTGCAACTGCTGATACTTCTGGGTGCTGCACTGCACTTTGTAGGCTGCCAAGCTTGACGCTGGGCTCCCTGTCTTCCTAAGGATGGTTTTCCCTGCCTATGTTACAAGCCTCTGCTGTTGAACATACAATTTTCGTTTTAATACAAACAGAACATTTGTATGTACTTTCATTTTTAGAGATCACCAAATGAATAGTTACTTTATGTATGAGTTATTTTCCTTGCACGGATTTCAAGGAAATTTTTTTTTCTCCAAAGTCAGCCAGCCCATCACTGCAGCTCATTTACACTTCTAATAAAGCTGACCATAAAATCCTATCCATGAAGCAATCAATGCTTGCTGCAGTTAACATTTCTTAAAGATAAAATATCACGTTCCATAGGGAGTTCTGAAGGGTTTATATGGAACTTTATAGCTTTATAAATGATATTTTCTTGCTTTGTTTTCATCATTGTTAACTTCTTTAATTTGTATCATGTACTCCTGTTATGAACGTGAAGTTACACACAAGGAAAACAAAAGTGAAAAAGATCAAAAAGATCCTTCTTGAGTTTAAAGTCTAATTAAAAATGATAGAAAAACCTACAAGGGAAAGGGGAAAAGCATTTAACCACATTTTGGAGGCTTAGTACTGCCAGTTCTGTTTCGCTTATCACTTCTTTTTGGTGCTGATCAAGCCTTAAGGTTTGCCCAATGAAAAAATCCATTGCAATCCATCCAAAACAAAAGCTTGACACTAAGCCCTATTTTGTCAGTGCCTGAAGGGTCTTTTCTCTAAAGCAGTTTGGAATTTTTTTTCTGGTTCTGCAACAGAGTATTCTTCATATACTTTGCCTGGTGTTTCATCTTTGACAATGAGATGAAAGTACGCATAAATGGAGTTTGAAAAATACTCTCTTATCCAGTTCACATTGAAGTCAGTGGGAACCCACTTAGATATGAACTGTAGCTCGCTTAAGTCTTAATGCTTTTGGACTATGAGCTGTATAATGTTACTTGAGAGATGTTAGTAAAGTATTACTGCAACTGGCGCTCATGGCTTGTACGGGCATACTCTTTGCTGGGTAAAAAACTGGCTGGATGGCCGGGCCCAAAGAGTTGTGGTGAATGGAGTTAAATCTAGTTGGTGGCTGGTCACAAGCGGTGTTCCCCAGGGCTCAGTATTGGGGCCAGTTGTGTTTAATATCTTTATCAATGATCTGGACAAAGGGATCAAGTGCACCCTCGGTAAGTTTGCAGATGACACCAAGTTGGGCGGGAGTGTTGATCTGTTTGAGGGTAGGAAGGCTCTGTGGAGGGATCTGGACATGCTGGATCAATGGGCTGAGGCCAATTTTATGAGGTTCAAGAAGGCTAAATGCCAGGTCCTGCACTTGGGTCACAGCAACCCCATGTAGTGCTACAGGCTTAGGGAAGAGTGGCTGGAAAGCTGCCCAGTGGAAAAGGACCTGGGGGTGCTGGTCGACAGACAGCTGAATATGAGCCAGCAGTGTGCCCAGGTGGCCAGGAAAGCCAACAGCATCCTGGCTGGTGTCAGAAGTAGTGTGGCAAGCAGGACCAGGGAAGTGATCATCCCCCTGTACTCGGCACTGGTGAGGCTGCACCTCAAATACTGTGTTCAGTTTTGTAGTGAGGCCCCTCACTACAACAAAGACACTGAGGTGCTGGAGTGTGTCCAGAGAAGGGCAACAAAGCTGGTGAAGGGTCTGGAGCACAAGTCTTCTGAGGAGCAGCTGAGGGACCTGGGGTTGTTTAGCCTGGAGAAGAGGAGGCTGAGGGGAGAACTTATTGCTCTCTACAACTACCTGAGAGGGGGGTTATTAGTGAGGTGGGTGTCAGTCTCTTTTCCCAAGTAACAAGCGATAGGACAAGAGGAAACGGCCTCAAGTTGTGCCACAGGAGGTTTAGATTGGATATTAGGAAAATTTCTTCACGGAAAAGGTTGTCCAGCATTGGAGCAGGCTGCCCAGGGAAGTGGTTGAGTCCCCATCCCTGGGGGTATTTAAAAGACGTGTAGATGTGGTACTTCAGGACATGGTTTAGAGGTGGACTTGGCAGTGCTAGGTTAATGGTTGGACTCTCTGATCCTAAAGGTCCTTTCCAACGTAAACAAGTCTATGATTCTATAACTGCTATTTTGCAGTGGTGGCCAAAAAGAGTTTAAAAAGTTACTTTTCTAATATAAACACTAGAACAAAATTAGACAATGACTGATAACTGCTTTATTCCCTGATTTCTGATTTGAAGTTGTGCTTGTAGTAGTGTGCAGGACCACAGGAATTGTTGTGCCATGTCCTTTACAGGAAGCTCCAAGGGCAGTGCTCCCTTCCACAGAGCGCTTATGATCTAGATGTGAGAAAGGGCTTCGCCATTAAATAGAACATAAAATTGGAAGCAGAGGTTATAAAAAGATCTGACGTAGCAAATATCTAAGCCTTGCAGTTAAGTCAGTATTAATAATTTGAATTGGCTGTGGCAAAGGTGGGTTCCTCCCTTCCTTCTTCCCAGCAGTGTCTCAGTAGAGCTGACTGGATACATAGCTTCAGGTGATTGTTTCTAGCAATGACATCTTTATATAGTTGGTTAAGGTGTCATGCCGTGAGCAATAGTTGAGGGATGGCTGTAAATACAAGGCTGACTTCTGAGTTGTCTGCAGTTATTTTGACTGTAATTCTCTACCGCTTGTCTCAACTACAGTTAGAAATGTTCTGGTGAACATACACTCAAGTCTTTGTAACAGACCATGTTTTCTTCCCATCAGTAGAGAGTCTTAGAGCTTAGTTTGCAGTAAGGTAAGATTTAAATAAATTCTCATGTTCATTTCTAGAACTTCTGCTTAAAAATTAACAGTCTTTATGTAGGATTTTCAAAAAAGCACTTCAAGATAGAATTAGTGTTGCAGTTTCCACCTACACTACAATTTAGCCCTGAGCCAAAATGCAATTCAGTGATTTAGTGCATTAGATTCTGGGGAAAGAAATTTGATTTCGGGCTTCTAGAAATGATTTTTTTCCCCGTGAGAATAATTATTCTTGCCCACCTTATGTGGTTAATAAACATATTTTTTGAAAGCGTTAGCTTTCTCTTGTTGATTTTATAGTTTTAAATGTATTGACTAATCTAAAGTTTGACTGTGGGTCGGGGGGAGATAGGTAAAACCACTTTGCCAGAACATGCAGTTCTGGGAAAACTGTATCTATTTTACTGGAAATCTGTTTCGGGAAGCGGGGAAGAAGGTATTGGGTTTTTTGCAATTTTACTTCAGAAACAACCTTTTCTGTATAATTTTTAAGAAAATATATGGAATTCTAAAAGAAAAATATTTTAATTGTTCCAAAAAGTGTTTATTCTATGTATTTTTTTTCTTCCTCGTGAGGTTCACTGTAAAGACCAGTTTTTAAATCTTAATTGTCTTGATTCTGAATTTTCATGGGGTTTGCACAGCAGTTTGTTTGCACAGCACTAGTGCCTCTGTATATGATTCTGGTATCGTTTGCAGAGAAGAATAGATGATGTGATGAATATACATTACATTTTACTAGTTTTTTTAAACTATTGCTTCAGTTTTTACACTTTTTCAATGGGTTTAACAGAATTTGAGCAATGGTTAATTCAGCTATTTGTACTTAGTTGTGCTTTGTAGGCATTCCAGAAGACCGTGGTCACAGAGGGAAGGGTTTTGTAGTCAACTTTATTTCATTATTGAAGTTTACATTAAATGCACTTCCGATTCCACAGTGAGCAGGGCTAGTAAGATCCATAGTAGTTTCTTTTAACAATTTCAAAATTGATACTGATTTCCATGATTTAGCATTTCAGCCTAATTCCTGGGTACACAGGTAATCCTAATGACTTCGGTAAGATTTCTTATGACTTGATGCACCATTCTGTCGTGGGACTTGGGAGGAACTGTCTCCTGCTCTTGCTCTCACTTCTGAGTGCCGTTCTGCCAGTGGTGGTGGTTTGCTGAAGTAGTACTGCCTCATGGCATAAAACAGTGTTTCTAGATGAGAGTAGAATTATATGAAACTAATCAGCTGTGACAAACCATAACTTTTACTGTCTGCTGCTTGCTTTCTAGAAGAAGCTTTCCATTATCAATGGTAAAAAAACAAACAAACAAAAAACCCAAAACCTCCTAAAACACAGAAATGTATAGCATTGTGACTGCATTGTATTAACGTAAACCTGTTACCTTTATTTTAATGTATGCACACATGCTTGTATGTATTTTTCTTCATTAGTAGTAACCCAGCTGGATTATTGAATTGAAGGATGATTACCTTCTATTAAAAAACTTATCACAAGAGTGCTAACGTCAAATGTAGAGCAATCTCTCATACGGGTAGCTTGAGACATGTGCCTTTTTCAGTAGCAGATAAGCCTCATTCCTTGTAAAAAATAATAACAATAAGAGATCCTGTCTGCAGTAATGATCACTTGTTGATTCTGCAGTCACAGACAGCAAAGCTGTACCACATGAATGATTCACTGCTAAAGTCTGAGGGCTTTAGGGTATTTTGCTCTACACAGGAGAGTTTTACAGCATCCAAAAGATGAAAAATAACCTTCTGAGAAGATGTGATATGCTGTAATGGTAGAGAGGGTTGTTGCTGCTTTGTATCTCATCGAGAGTTTTTGCAAGTGCACAAGTCTTCTTGCTACCGTCCTGTGATTAGATAAAGCTTTGTTGTCAATTTGCAAAATGAAGGTAGGGGATGTGCATGTGTTCTTTCAAGAGATGTATACTGTAGTACATTTATTCACTAAGATTTAATATAAATAAGTTAAGTCACCTAGCATTATTATTGAACTTTGATTGCCAGGAACTTTAATTAGTTGTTGCTGCTCTTGGCAGAGCATCTAGTTATTGTTGTCCGGGTGCCTGTTCTGTCATTCACTGACAGAATTTACGTGTAGTCCATAGTGCACATTTACATGTAGTCCAAGGGAAACAACATGACTGTATTCCCAAATCTGAGTGATCGTAAGAGTAAAGGCACTTACAGATCCAGGGAGTGAGTCCCTTCTGTGAAGGGGACTGAATTAGATTTGAGTTTTTGGGTTTGGGCTGGGTTGCAACATCAACCACTGATGACAATCGAGCATGTCTCTGGAGCTAAAATCTTCATTGTAATGCTCCTCTTTCTTCACTGAATGAAAACAGTGAAAAATTTTGAAGTATTAAGTATTGGAATGACTCAGACATGATTAATAAACTCTCCTCCTCAAAAAAAACCCTCCCAACAAACAAACAAAAAATAAAATCAGAAGCTCTTTTACAATCAAAGCACGGAGAAGAGAAAAAGATAGGGAGTGAAATTGTTAGGATTTACTTACTCAATTCAAAAACCCGAAGTTTCTCTCAACAACTGTGGATGTATGTACTTATTTACCTTCTCTGATCTTAAATGTAGCCATTATAAAGGTTTTTAAATATCCAGAAAACAGCAGCAAAAATTGTACCTTTAAAAATAATGGGCTGACATACCTTGACCGATTTGTGTATTGAAGAGGTTTGGGTAGCTGCAACGTGCTTTAGATACTCAGCAAAAGAATTATTCTGCCTTGTCCCAACTTCAGATATTTTTTGAGGCCCTTCTATCACTAGAATTCAGCCACAGAATGCCTATGGGACAGTTGCACGCATCGTCACCTCATTACAGCTCATAGTCTGAGGTTCAAACTAAGAACTAGGAGATGTTTTCTAAAATATTCTGGTTATCTGCAGCACTTAATGTTAGCTAATAACAAGTTATAGCTAGTTTTAGTAGCCTAAATAACAGGTAAATAGCTCAAATGTTATTTCCAAAATATATTCTAATCCATAGGCAAAATTGTGGAAAATGCTGAAGACTCTTCAGTGGGCACCTTTCATAAAAACTAGCAGAAAAATAGACTCTGAATTGCAAGGATGAAAATTAAATTCTGGTGATTTTGTATGCAGTGAAGTCTCCAAGGCTGCAGATGAACAAGCTCTTTTGGGTAGTCTAATGCTGTGCCAGGCGGACTACACAAAATGTAACGAATGAGCAAAAAAGTGGCATATCAGTTTCAGTATAGATAAATTTAATGTAATGAATCTGGAGAAAAATCTTATCTAAACCTGATAAGATGCTGACAGATTTCAGAAAGCAGAACTTGGAGTCACTGCTAACAGTTTTTGAAATCGCTGGCTCAGTGAATACCCGTTCTCAAAAAAAGCCCTCAATGTCTTTGGAATTATCAGGAAAAGTATTGAGAAGGAGATGAATGCTGTTTAAAACCTTATGCCTGTATCTTGAGTACTCTTAGAAGGACACAGCAGAGTTAGGGTATAGAAGATCACAGATAAGAGGATGGAGAAAGCTACCTTGTAAGTAGAGGCTAAAAAGGCTGAAATTCTTCAGTTTGGAGAGTAAAACACTGAAATGGGGGAAATTTGAGGATTACGGAATCATAAAGGCAGCAAGTAAAGAATTGTTACTTGCCAAATCTTGGTACTAGAACTAGGAGGCACTAACTAAAACAGGTGAGAGATCAATATAAAATAGATGGTATAAAGTACTTTTATACAGAAAACTTTGGAAATCTGTTGGCATAGGAGGTTTTGGAGACAGATGGTTTCAGCTGGTTCACAAAGGTATTGGAGAAATTCCTGGGCAGGTAGCCCATCAACAGAAACTAAAGGGAAACAATGGGCATGGACAACCCTAATCCAGTGATTACTGATGCTTGGGGAGTGTATGAGGGAAACAAACTGCTGATAACTAGGCTTGCCTTAGCTCTCCTGAAACGGTTTCTCCTCCTGCCTCTGTTGCTCTCTGTTGGGCTAGGTGAATTATGGGCATTTCTGTCTGTAGAGTATTTGCGTGGCAGGGTTCTCTCCCCACCCTGCAGTCCAGGTCATACATGCTGGGGAGATTCCAGATGAAGCGACTGGGTATCTGTTTCTGTCATCAACTTGTTCTCCCAGTGTTACAAAGGCCAGGGAATGCAATGTATTCAGCCATGTGTATTTATAATTGCTTACTGTAACAAATGGCTATATACCAGGAAGTACAGAAATATCAATTTAATTTGACTTAATGTAGTTATAGGAGGCTATTAGTTTTGTCTTTAATATTAGATTCTGTTTTTGTGTAGAGCAGTCTAGGACCAGGATCAGATAACAGAAACATCAAAGATACTAAATTAAACTTTGATTCTTACGATTACATTTATGGACTTGTAGGATTTCCTACATCTAACCTCTTGTTCCCAATTTTTTACTATTAAAGATTATTTTATGGTTTTCTAACTTCACGTGTTATATCTTTATTTTTTTTTTTCATATCCATGTATGTCTGAATGAAGCATTGAAATACGATATTAATAAATTATGTCAAATCATCTGTATCTGTTGTATCTGGTGGGTTGCAGGAAAGCCAGACTTTAAATCAAAATACTTCAGAGCATTCAAAGAAATATAAAGGAAGTTGCTATGTTTTGTGTAGTTATCAGCTGACTCCAGATACTGCATTGCTTACCAGTTATTGGTATTTTTCTCTTCTGGCCTTTTCTCTTTTCCCCATTTTTCACTTACAGTTGCGTTTGTTTATGTTGGCTTATCCTGAGGCCCATTTTCTTGCTTTCCTTTTTGATCAACTGTGTTGCTGTTAAGTTAGAGTGCTTGAACAGATACCTACTGCAGAGATGGATGCTACTGGCGTCCAGAACAGGGAGATGAGGTAGAGAACAGACAAACAGACTTTACTGTTATGTTAAAAATTCTAGTAATCTTTTTGGACACTTCGTACATTCCTTATTCCAGCAACTTAAAGAACACAAAAAAGACAAGTCAGTAATGCAGTGAAACTCTGAATTTCTCAAGGATGTCTGGGGAGGATCTCACTGGATACTTACCAAAATCCTAAGAAACTTCACTTCAGTGTTATAAAGAATGGCAATGGATGTTTCTTCTGGTATTTTGAGATTCTGAAAGTAATGTGCAATTTCATGTGTATACATGTATGCATTTTGGCAGTTAATTAAGTAGTGATTTGATTATCAGTATTTTGTGATGTTCAGGTGGAACATTTCATTTACAAATTGTAGTTGAATGTTTTCATCACTCGATGGATTTTCTTCAAAGTCGCTGCAGTGTGTATACGCTAAATTCTTAACAAACTGTTATTATCCAAGAAAAGAGCTTCACTGAAATGGTTTAGTTAAAATACTACTTTGTTCAGTAGTCAAAGGTCAAAGCTTCATAGTAAAGTGGCTATTGATACTATCCTTTAATAGGCATTTTAAATCATTATCTTTTAGCAATACTAAATCATACAGTTGCTAATAGTCTATATTCTGAAGGATTACGGTTAGCTGCTTCTTGGGGCTGCAGGTTGTTTTATGTGATCAATGTGATTGCTGCTAATGGTTTGTGATTTAAGTGATTACTGGGCATGAAGAACAGTTTTGTAATTTGTTCTCCCCAGTGAATAATCTTTGGTTTCCTGGATACATTTTTTTCTGTTTATCAGTTGGCTAACTTCAGGTAAATGAAAGAGAGAGGAGTGCATAAAACCACATCAAAGTAGAGCTCAGTCTGTACTAGGCAGTCTTGGTTTCCCCTCTGCACAGAGAAGTATACTTTACTTTTGGAGCTTTGCTCCATAATGCAGGGCTGCTTTGAAATACTGCATTGATGCAAGTGGTGGGAAACTTCTGAATTTATTAAAGAAACCCAGTGCACTGAAGAGCTGAAACAGTGAGATTTGTAGGCTATTTATGGCATAGTTCCTGTGGAATTTGGCCCAGTGTGGTTATTTTCACAGAGAGATGGCAGGAAAAAAAGGCATTGTTACCTTCACCAAGCTGTAGTTATTATCTACTAACTGGACTTGTAAAAGAGGTGGTCTGTATAAATTGCATGATAGTGCTGTACGATATAAAGGGTTTTAACAAACTGTTGCAGTAGGTATGCTGCTTAGTACTTAAAAAGCTGTGATGAGCTATTCAGGTCATTTGAAATAAGCACTGACAGAAGCTTTACAGTGTACTTTGCTCTGGATTCTGTCTATTAAAAAAAACCTCCCGTATTTTAAAAAGAAACAGTAACTGTTTCAATGGGAGTGGTTTTTCTACTTGTCCCTTTACTAAGTATGCAGTAGGTCCCACTGTTTCGTTGCCATGTAAGAGAGAAAAAAAGAATGCTTTTATGTGTTTTTGAAAACTTTCTGGAATAACAGATTCTTTAACATAATATTCAGTTTCATAGTTTCAGATATGAGAAGTGGGATTTTATTTCTTGTTGAAATGAAGTTCTTGTTTATAGTACTTTTAAGCCTTAGAAGGTAAATTACTTACTGTTTTAAAAATTATTTTTCATCATCATAAACAGCTCTTGCACAAGAAGTGCCAGGTCAGAGCTAGTTGGTTCTCCTTCACGTGCTAGAAGACCATCAGTTAACATTTGTAAGTTATGAAATTTTGACAATTCTGAAATTGTGATAGTCTGAGTTTTACATGTACTTCACATATGCACATGCACATATATGCCCATGTATGCATTTTTCTGGACATAACACTGATGATGTCAGCTATATTACGTTAGAGGAGGACTAAAAATAACTTTTCATACTTCAAGAAGACATCATATTTTAGCAATTTTAAAGCCAGTATGAAAGTTATCCTAGCATATGGAGAACTCAGCTCAGTTTTTAAGCATTGAAGTGCTTCTAGAATACGCTGTGTCAAATTAAGATCCCAAGTCACTACACAATCTCTTCTTGACAGAAATTTAAATTCTAAGGTAGACTTGAGAGAAAATCTTACAGATGGTATCACCTGGAACAAAATACTGGGTTTTATGGTTCAGGTTTCCTATAGGAATAGTTTATACCTGTTGAATTCTGAGTTCTGGGTAAAACTGGAGAAAGCAAACCAAAAAACTCTCACCTTTTTTCAGACTAGTAATTAAATTTTGAAATTCTGCCTTTGCAACGTTCCTATATTCTCTTTTCTTTACTTCTTAAGGCGGTGTTTTCTTCTTGTAAATATATTTAATAAAATAGATCTAGGCAAATTTTGTCCTCATGATCAAATGTAGCCAGACTCATCCATTCTTTGTACATCATTAGTCTTGATAGATTCTCATGTTTAGAAGAGGTCTTTTTTGGCTGTGGCACATAAGGATAGGCAGTGCCCTCAGTTTTCCCTTGCCCTTACAATCAGGACTTTGTAATCAGCCACACATTATGCAAGGAAGAGAATGATTATAGCATCACCTCAGATATGATGCCAGAGTAAGCTGATTTCCTGGGCTGGGAAACTTCCTTTAGTGGCTGAATGTACCTTTGTAGCTTAAGGCTGAATTCAGAGATGCTCCAAAAAAAGCTTCATTTCAAGTTGGTGAAATTACCTGAAATTGTAGGTTGGTAGATTTATTTCTGCTGTATGGTTATCTAAGGGCACGGGTGCCGCATGTACCTTGACATTTAATATGGTACACTCTGGGCTGACCATTATCAAGCACAGGATGATACCAGGGGTCCCAGGGCTATAAACGGCTCACGTTTATAGTCAATGACTGCTTGTTAAATCAAAGCAACCTGGAGAGCAGGGTATAACCAGCTTTAGAGGTAACAAAGTGAACAGAAAAATTATCCAGCAGAGAAAAAAAATCAGATGTTGCATGGAACTGCAGACCAATGAAGAGAGAATGAACGACTCATCGTTCATCAGGTTCCCCGTCACTGCCCAGCCTGTGCTGCTGCACGGGGCTGTTCATCCCAGATGCAAGGCTTTGCACTCGCCTGTGTTGAACTTCATGAGCTTCCCAGTAGCCTGCTTCTCTAGCTTGTTCAAATCAATCTGAATAAGCTGTGCCCTCTGTTTACCACTTTCCCCAATTAGGTACCACCTGCCAGCTGCGGACTGATGAATTGCAGTGAGTGATCTGAACCAATACATACAGGATTTTTGTATGAGACAGTAATTTTTGTGTAGGTAAATCTTTTTTGTAGGATGCTCCCAATGAACTATGAAAATACCTTGATCTTTTTCTGCTAGTTTGGAGTCATGTCTTGAGTTATTCCAATTCAATATTCTTATATAAAAAAGCCCTTAGGAATTCTGCTTCATTCCAGGAGGCTCTTATTGTTCCTTGGCTAACTTCTGTAATACACAAGTGCCGAACAACCAAATAAAGGGCTATAAAGATTACTTGTAACAGTGGGAGAGTTAGACGTACCAGGGATGCCTAACAAGGAGCAATTGGAAAAAAGGATGTTGGACAGCCGTTTGCAGTCTGAACATGTATGTGGCCATGGGGGAAGAAATTTGAAGGAAAAATGTCTCTGTGCAAGAGTTCTATACAAGTGACTTTTTAAAAAAGTCTTACAGTTTTTATTTCTACTTTAAGTAGAAAAAAGTGCTTGCCTCACTGCCTTACAGAGTGACTGGAAAGACTTTTTGAAAGTCTAGCATGTCTATTTTCAAGTTCCTCTCAAATTCTAAGGTTAACGCCATTTCTTGCAATGCAGTTTGCTATAAACTAATGCACACCGTTTGATACCAACTCAGTTAAGGCCACGTCATAATTGCACGGTTAAGGTGCAAAGCTTAGTGTACCTACTGTAAGCTTAAAATATCAAAGCAGTGTATATAATTTCACCAAAAAATGTTAATCATTTATATAACATGCATAGAAGATCGGTTTTCCAGTAGAGGAGGACATTAACACACATGAAGATTATGGCCTTTCAGACGTTGCACTGTGTATCATATTCAGTGGTACCAGCCTGTCCTGTCAGGCGTAGACTGTGCTTCCTGTATGGCCCATCCAAGACAAGGTGAATCAGAACTGGGTGGGATTGCTTGAAATCAAATGTTTGAGTGAAAGCAGTATGGTGTGGGAATGTAGGAGGATCTAATAATAAGTTTTAGTTGCCAGAGTTAATGAGTATTTGGTTTTGAAGTATTAAGTTGAGAAGGCTTTTATTTTCTTGCCAAATACAGTATTATGTAAGTCAGGTGTTTTTCAGAAGTAAGTTCTTGATAGTTGCTTTTTTTGTTTTTTTTTTTTTTTTTTTCCTTTGGGTGGAGGATGTGTCTGTATTGATTTCAATGAAGTAAATGCAGAGCCCCAAAGTGAAACAAGGGGCTAGATCAAGTTGTTTTGTAAACATTCACTTAAATCCTTTTATTAGTCTGAGTTACTGATCAGGAAAAATAAATCTTCGTTGAAGAAAATCTTTGAAGCTGCATTTCTGTCTTAGTTTTCAATTGCAATGTAGTAACTATTGATTATGCAGTATTAAAATTCAATGTGAAGTGGTATTATTTTGTAAATTTAAAATTTATGAATAGTTATTTACAGGCCTGTAAAAACAGATGCTAAAACCAATAGATAGTCAGGTAAGTAAAATGTTGCGCTGAAATCCCAGTGTTCCCTTACATTTTTATCTCTGTTTGACACTACTAACAATTACTGTCTGTCTTAGGCCTGTTTTAATTAATTTCACACTGGGGAGTAATGTAGGGATTTGAAAATGGCTAAAAATTGACTTTTTCTGTATATGGCCTGTTAAATATCTAAAACATATCTCTGTTCATGTAAATCTGCAAAAATAATAGTAAATACAGTTTTATTATTAATTTCCTCTTCTTTTTTCTGTTATCATCTCTAATAATACTGAAAGTTAATCTATTTTGTAAAATTACTAATTTATGACCAGAAAGCTATTTTAGATTAAAAGCATTTTGGTAGTGATATGAAAAGCAATTACTATATATTTCATCTGTGACCTAATAAAATAAAATATCAATTTAGGGGAGGAGGGGAGCAGTACTACTGTAAGTCTTTGTTTTTCTGTAGTGCTCTCAGTGTTTCTGATTATGTACAAGTTACTCAAGATACATCCCCAAAACATTCTTTTCTAATCTTGTTATATATTTCTTATTTACATGTTTTCCTCATCCTTTCACTATTAACTGTTACTACCATATGCCTATATTGCCTACTAACTTATATGCACATTAGTCTTTCAGTAAGATTTTTAGCAAATTTCTGGTCATAAATTAGTAATTTTACA
>VYZW01020484.1:20185-39558 GCA_013401315.1 Balaeniceps rex | reverse complement strand
AAAAAAGTCAATGGGACTTAACAACCCTCTTTCCCTCCCTGTCTCCTTTTCCTACTAAGAATCAGCTGTGAATGTCTTTACCTTCAGGTGACTAGGGTACATCCTAAATAGACTACACCAAACCATTATCCAGAGACAAACAACTGTGATGCAGCATATGAACCAAACAGTAACTGCATGAGTTTACAGGAAGACAACCCTCATAATATGCTGTTATATATTTGTTCATCAAATCAGGATTGTTTTAGCACTGATTTGAAGAATACAATGCTGATTCCTGTTAGAGTATCCGGCTAAATAGGCCATATGTGTATTTGATTAGATTGTAGACAGTTCCAATGTTCCAGACAACTTCCCTAATGAAGGTCTTGCCTACCAAATGGGTCCAAACTCCATCAGCTCTAGTGACTGGCATCAATACCTCCGTGTTCATGCACTACCTTTGTTTTCAGCAACAGTGTCACAGTGCTTTCCGTATTAGTAACTGAGGAGCTAATGACCACAGTAAAGAGGTAATTACAGATTTATCTACAGGGGAACAGTTTTGTTCTAGAACTTTTTTTTTTAAATTTAGAGATGGTTAATGTATGTGACTATTGCAACACTTTTATTAAGGTCTTGCTTAAGAGACCTAGGAGGAGAGGCAGCTCACACAACTGGTGCACATGTTTCTGTCCTATAAGCATTTAGGAAGGTATGGGATTTGAGGATCTTGATTACCAAAACAACAAAAAAAAAAAAGAAGGAAGTGTTCTCTATGTGTGTGTCAAAGGAGTATTAGAGGGATTTTTTGTCAAGAAACTGCACTTCTTTATGGCAAGTTTCCCAATATTACTATCTATCTAAGGTGTTACAATAACCTCTACTTCACTGAAGCTTCCATCCATAGTTTCCAAGAGAAATAGGAGTGAGGAAGCCCAATTTAGGAAATTAATCTACACCTTTGCCTGTGCAGAAACACAGACTGGAGCACCATCCCACTTTAGGAGCTTGCATTAAAATGTGCTGGCAGCAGGGCAGAAAGCAAGTGCTCATATCAGTGCAGGTAAATTCTAAAATCGGGAATAGAAATAATACAGAAAGAGCAGTCTTTTGAATACTATGCTGCTCTCATTTAAGAGCAGAGAGAAAGATAGGACTTTAGTGCATTATTGAGGGGGCACGGAGAGACGGCTTGCATGTGACTTGGGAAGACTAAACCAATCACCAGTGTCCAGCTCCTAGCAAGCAATTCATCTCTCTTTCAATCTAGCTTTTAAAAGAAAGGTGCCTGCTCTTTCTGAGGTTATTGGATTGTATTCCAACAATAAAGTTAAATTACACAAGGTGTATCTAGAATATTTCATCACAAAATCAACGTGCATTATTTTAAACTTTGCTTTCTTCATCATAACTTGCATACACACACACTGATGTAGGGAAGTTTGTGTTCAGTAAGAACACAATTTCAAAAACCTACTGCTGCCTCAAGGAAAATAGTGAAATATATTCTAAGACAGAAATAATTCTATTTATCAATCATTTTTCTTCCTCACCTCTGCTATTTAGAATATTTGCATGAAAATGGGATCTTTATTTCCCAAGAGTTCATCAGCTGCTCCTGCTATGATATAATTTCCATGGATACCAATTGTATGTGATGTTGATGTCGCAAGCATATGACTAAAGGATAAGGCGTAAGAAAGACAGAAATCAACTGCTTTATTCTTTGGCTATGCTTTTAGGCAACTCCATAAACAAAACCTAAAGCTTTATCTAATCGATTCATCACCCACACAAATAACCCACTCAGACCCTTTCCCTTCCAAGCCCTCTTGGCAAAAATGTCCCCACTTATTTAAATGTGTTCAGCCTTTCAAATATTATCTGCTACTCAATGAGAACAAGACTCAGGACTTCAGAGAGTGACAGAAACAAAAGCCATTTTAATTTGCAATTTTTTGAGCTACACTTCGAAACTTGCTAATGGAGAATTTTAAGTGGTAGATTTCTGCAATAAAAAAAACTTGGTAAGGTATTACTTTCAGTAAAATGTCTAACATCAAAGAATTATAGATATAATAAAAATCTATCTAGTAAGGAGGGAAGAAATTACAAAGAAAACACCAAGTTTCAAAATGTATTTGTTTCATCAGTTGGTACAACAATTTAGTGCAATGTGCCTGCACGGCTATACAAGGCTGAGTTACTTCACAGTCTGATGTGGATTTTGATACCTGTGCCTTGTTAAAAATCATTTCAAGAATATGTTATCTCTGGTTTAAAGCCATTTCTAATAAGAGGTTTTGGATGAACAAGTTTTCTCATTTTGTAACTATACAAAAAATATTTTTCAGCTAAGCTCGATCAGAGTATGACCCAGGGATTTCAATTTAGCTCAGAAGAGAAGTGTCCAGAAGCAAGCAGTGGAGTAGGCAGAGAACTGTAGACTCCGTTCATCCAGGGAACCCTGATGTGACTCACAGGCAAGTCCTTGCAATATTTTGATGTAATGGTAACATGCGTCACCTGTAGAGATGCAGGAAGACAGTCATAACTATAAAGCCCTCACCATTATCTATGGTCCCTCTTTCCAATATCTCAAAGGGAAGGAGATATTTCACAGGGAAGGAAGCGCATGCACACGATGAGATCAAGAAACTTGGCCAAAGTCAAAGGCAGAGTTGAGAGCAGAGCTCTCCCACAGGAGAGCACTAGCCACCAAGGCACAGTTCTGGTCCAAGGGTGGTCAGAGCATGGCAGCTGGGAGGCACCAGGAACATCTCATTCACTATGTTTCTCCAAGCCCTAATAGCGTCTCCTCCAGCATCTCTCAAGTCACTCCTTAGTTATACTTTGTAAGCAAAATCAAGTTTCTCTGCCAGCACTGCCAGCACCTAAGTCACTGAGCCCTTCTGAGTCCCTGCTACTTTTGCTTTTATTTATCACAGGCTCAGGCAGCACACTGAGGGGCAACCACAAAAAACCTCCCCGTAGCTTGCAGGCTCCTGCCTTGCGAGCCCATTCACTGGCTGAGAAGAAATGGATGTTAACCCTCAGCACAGCTGAAGGAGAGCAATTTAAAGTTTTCACATCCTCCCTTCTGGTACAGAAGGTTCAATGCAAATATCAGGCTGGGGTGATAAACACTGGCTGCTGCTCAGCCCCCAGGGCAGGCAGAGTGTCCTTCAATTTTGTAGTCTCCTCCCAGAAACTGAAATCCAAGGTATGCATACCCTGCAACACACAGCGGCAAGGCTCGAAGTATGTATTTTCTGTTCATTCTCTACTTCTCAGTAGCCCTAACATTATCTCTGGGGTAGATATAAACTTTTTTTTTTTTTAAACTTTGCTCATTTGTCAAGTTTCATTGCCTGACATCAAGGAGATCAATCTGCCTTCCTTAAACACAACTCCTGGCTCTTTCGAGAGGCTTCCCTTTTTAGATGTTGGTCTCCTAAGCTCCTCTCCACAGCCTGTCTCCCCTGCTGCATCCTTCAACAGATTTTTTCAAATCAGAACAGACAACCCATATAGGCTGACATGCTTTTTGCAGTGCTCGCTGCTCACATCTGAATGTTACTACCCAATCTGCCTGCATTCCTGGGCAGCACAGCAGAGGAGAGTGGGGACGAGAGGTGTCTGCTACATGTGTATAGGCATGCACCTTGGAAAGGCCTCTTTTTCTGTAGTCAGTAAAAATGACATGGGTGAGGAAACTCATAAACATTACTGCTGGATAGTTTTAAGCACCAAGACCAGAAGATTTCTATGGTAGAAAAAATAAAAGGAAACCAAGTAAAGGCAAAAAATCCCCCAGACATTATCAGAATCTGCCATCTCTTCTGGAGATTTTTCCTTAGAAAGAAAACACATTTGGGTGTGCGAGTGCATGACCTGCTCTCTCTTGAACACCAGATTCTCAGAAACATCATTCATCTTACTAGATATTCCTTCTCCGCCTGAGGTGAAGTCAGTGAGTTCTGCGTGCCCAGTGCTGGTAGTTATGCCTTAGCCTTACAAAATATAACAAATATGGTGAAGCTCCAGCACCACACAGTTATTTTGACTTTTATAGGGAGTTGCTCATTAGAGAAGACTGTGAACTGAAACAGCTCTCCTTTGCTCTCCCCCAGTCCATTCCTACCTCCCCCCATGGGATATGTAAAAGAACACCGTAGTTACATCAGTCTGAGCTAAAAGTGCATTTAAAATCCAGGTAATGCGTTGCCCCCACTTGAGGGCAGAATCTCAAGTTGGAATGTTTATTACTGAGCTGTAAAGCTGTGCTTTCGCAGACTTTGTCAGGAAGGCGTTATTTGAATGCCAATAGGGACGTCAGGCTCCATCTCTTTATAGACCTCAGGTCAGGAAAGGATGTGAGCACATCGTCAGCTTTAGCCCCACTGACTTAAAGGATAGTTAAGCACTTATTTTACATTCTGTCACGAACAGGAAATATGTAGTACTGTAGTCACCTTTGCTGCAAGGGGAATACACACACTTACTTACACAGGCTTACTAGCTTACTGCAAAGGATGGTTATGGCTTTTCTTGCACTCTAAGCTATGATCAACAGAAAAGAAAAGGAACTGAACCAGAGGTGAACAATGGGATCAGTCTATTAAGGTTTTTATTCAAACCAAATGTATGAAGGTACCATTTTATTATGCCTCACAGCAAGAACCATCCCAGACATCAGTGACCAGACATGCAGGCCTAAGTCAGTCCTAGGGGGTCTAGGGTCCCAAAGGCCCAACCCCAGGGACATGTATCCTCCTGGACACTGACCTGGCTCACCCATGCTCATGCAGCAGCATTTCCAGCCAGGGAGCTGAGCCAGCATGAGCAATGAGGGGAAGAGCAGCAGGGACATCCTATTTCCACAGCCATCCTACCTGAACCACGCCATGGTGTCACCGCAGGAGAGGAGTGTCCCTCAGATGGACATGCTCACCATGGCTCCCACCCTGCTAAACACAACATGACCCTGGAGGCAGCTATAGTGCTGCAAGACCCCATATTTTGGAGGGGGAGTGGAAGGAACAGAGACCCACAGCCCTGCCAGGTGAACGATGACCCATGCTGCTTCTGCCATGTACATGCCACTTCTGCCACTCAGCCCTCTTGCTCACATCTCTGCAAATCCCTGGAGGGAAAGAGACTGCAGAAGAGATGACAGGGGCTGTAGGAAGAGACAGTGAGAGCATGCAAGAGAACAGGGAGGGGAGAAGAAGGCAGCAGTGAAAATATACACCTGGAAATCCCCAGGAGCCACTGCGCTGTGAAAGCTGTTGGTAAGTTTTATTTTCAGAGTAGAGATGCTGACTCTCAGGGGGATACAGTCCCCCTCCCTCACAGTCCCCCAGGTTACCGGCTGTCTGTGGGACTCCTTGGAGCACAGGCTGTAGTCCAGCTGCATCAAGCCTATGCAGTAATTTCGGTGTACTCCCATAAACTAACCACACAGGTGCTCTGCGGTGGCCAGGCACACTAGAAGCACTTATGAAGCCTATCAGTTTCAGAAGGCAATGAGTCCAGTTAGCACAAGAGAAACATCGATTTTTGGCATACATGTTCCCTAGCCACTTTGAAAAGCTCCTTCAGTTTAGAACAGGGTCATCTGACATGCTCAGGCTCTCCGCCCTCCTTCTTGCTCCAGTTCTTTTCTCCAAATCACAGGGAGGTTCTTTCCCTCCCTGTTTCCAGACAGCTTTGGCCTTGAAGGACCTGATAGGTAACAGACCTCTTGTGCAAACACACGCTTCCTTTTCTCTCTTCCTCTCATCCTCAGACTTCAACATCCCATCACAAATTTGTTTTGCTGTCAAGGACTTTCTAGTCTCCCCTGTCCCTTTCCTCAGGGCAAGTCTCCAAAGCACCAGCCAACACCCTTTTAAGGTGTTTCCACACCTAACTAGCGTCTGTTTTTTCTCCTCTGGAAGATAGATAACCAACATTAACAGCAACGAGTAGATTCATATAGACTAAGGCATTCATGATATGGCCATTTCTTACAGTGTAATGTTCCCAGTTGTCACAGAACTGTTTCTTCCCCATGAGATTTAAACCCAGAGAGAATAAATAGGATACCTGTATCCAATATAATTAAGTAGTCACCCTTGAAAAAGGGAATACATGGAATACAAAATCCTGGAGTCTGAATACAAAGCTTTCTAGCAAAACTTGTCAGTGCTTCAAGAAATAAATATGAAAACCGTACCACAAAACACTAGATGCATTATTATTAGTATCTTTAATAACAGTAGAAATATTAAAGTGCCATATTGTTTACAACACAAAATTAAAATTTTAATTTTAATCAGTCCTGTTTACCCAGCAACATTCTGATTAGCAGTCAGAGTTGATTGAACAGTGGAGGAAAAAAAAACCGCTCACAACAAGATATGCCACATAAGACTTCAGCACAAGTCAACAAGCAGCAACAGCAGAGTTATACAGCCAACTAAAGAAGGTACCCAAGTCTCTGGCAAACCAAGACACAACTTATGCCACTGAAGCGGTGATTTGAATATATTTTATTTCCTCTCCTTTGGTGCAGGGAGCCCTTCTGCATATTTGCATGGCAGAATTGAAATACACATTAGCTTGAAACAATGAAGGAATAGGGAGGTAGAGAGCACGGAGTAAGAAATCCCAGGAAACCGTGGGCAATTGCTTCTTTATTATGCATATTTTGCTGCTGGAGCACATTATTCTCATTCTCCTTAGGGCACCGTTTGTTAAGAGCACAGTAAATAATGTCAACAACTAAAAATCCAGCACGTCGAGCTTGATTTTTTTTTTTTCATATTTGAATGAGATGGAGTGCCCTGACAGAGGCCAGATTTTCCAGTGCAAACCTTAAAACGTACAAGAAAGAAGTAGCAGTTTCCTATTCCCCTGCTCCTTAATTCTTCCTAAAAAAAGAAAAATCAGGTAGAGTCACAAAAGAAATCACTGTAATTCATGTACCCTGTCACATATATCTCCATTTCAAGTGTTGCCCTTCTGCTGCACAGTTCACAGAAAGGTGGTGCCCTTCTTGTTCATTATTCGGAGCGATGGGCAGCAGCCCTTCCACCACAATTATCTGGTGGTGCCTCGCAGGCATGGAGCTGCCCAAGGCACCTTCCTCCCGGGGTACCTCCTCAGCAGGGAAGGGGTTCAAAGCTCAGCTGCATCGACCCGTTTGAAGCATTTGGACGACATAAATCCGCTGCTCCTGAAGATGAGCAGCGTTAGGAAGCAAGCTGCTGCGATTAAGCTCCTACTCCAGCAAAATAAAATCAAATGCTGTACTCTTCCATGGCTCGATTAACCACATGCTTCATTAAAGCTTTTGCTGCCGTTTAACTGAGCTGTAAATGCTGGGAAGATTTTTTGGTTTTTTTAATGAGGCAGAGACAGTTCACAAATCCTTTTTTTCCCTCATTTTCTTCAAGCCAGGGAAAGTAAACAGGTGACTTAAGTGTAAAAGCAAGGGAATGTGGATTTAAAGGTTTCATATAAGGTTTCTTAGACATTCAGCTCTGTTTAATGCTTTTCCACTGTGTGCCTTTCAGTAGTTCCCAAGGCTGAGAACATGGAGCAGATGCAGACTATGCACTTGAAACAAGTTTTACCCCTCTGTTCTCAAATCAGAGAGAGTTTTACATTAGATAAACCTAGATTTCAAAGGGAAGGAAGAGAGAAATCCACTAAAAGAGGCTTTAGTGGAGCAAACCCTTTGAGCTATCACCACTGAAGAGAGAAAGAGTTGGTACCTTATGCTTTTAGTGCTGTATTATATAAATCCTTTTCTTACCTACAACTGAGAAGAAACAGCTGCAAATAAATGGCCTTTCAGCTGTGGTCACTTCTGTACTTCATCCTTAAGTGCTCCCAGTGCAGCAGAAACCCAAGCCAACCCTGTTGGATTACTACAGAGTACTGCTTGCTGCTCCTTCATGAGTCTCACACTGCTCGACAGCAGCTTCCAGGCTCCCTGCAGCCCACCTGCTCCCACAGCCCCAGCTGCACCTCGTAAACTTATCCCAGGCCCCCGGGTGAGACCTAGCCCACTGTAATTGCTGCTTCAGGGTGATCAGGTGAGGCCTCTGCGCTTTGTCCCACCTCACTTGCATAAAGACTCCCATCATCCAGCTTCAGAGAGAGAAGCTGGGAGTGGCAAGTCACAATTTTTGTTTTCCTTGTTTGCAACAGCTTAAAATCCCTGCAAGATTCATTTCGGTAGCTGATGAACTTCTGCAGCTATGCACATAGAGCTTTCAGTCTGAGTGATGCACCAGAAGAGCTTTTTATTGCCAAGGTTACCATAGGCTATTTTGGAAATCAGAACAATTGTACTGGTCACAGCATACTTTTTGTTATCTTTGTGAAAATATTCCTAATATACAAAGCAATAAAATGCTCAGTCAGTGATCAAAGCTTCAAAGATGGAGATTATGCTCTCATTCAGTGTGCCAGCCTGTGAAACCATCCCTTCTTAAATGAAATTTATGTAAATAAGATTGCCAGTTCCTTGGGTTCTCTGACAGGGGAACAGAATAATATTTAGAAGGAAAATCTAGATGATGGCAGGATTTAGATTTAACCTTTATGATAGAGTTATATCAAACTGGATAGGATCTCAGCATTTTATTTGAATGTGATTTCTTCCTCCAATTAGTGCTGCTCAAGTAACTACCAAAGTGCTCCCCAGAGTCTCCTTTCAGCTTCCTGTATGGGGTTTTTCAAGCAATCCCTAATGAAGCCTCAGCCTGCAGTCACCTCCCCTTTCCCAGGCAGGCTGGGGAGGTGGTTTACCATGGGAGTGGTGCTGGCAGCCACGATGGGACCTGTGAAGTTTCACGTTGGTCAGCCGTCAGGCTCGAAGAGTAGTGGTCAGTGGTTCAAAGTCCAGCTGTACCAATGGCTGATTACTATCGGCTGGAGGAATGGGGTGATGGAAACACAATGAAGTCCTGCACCAGAAACAGAACAAATCCATGCTGGCTGGGTGCCCACTGGATGGAAGGCACCTTGGAAGAGAAGGGCCCAGGAATCCAGGTGGACAAGAAGATGAAGTGCCCTTGCAACAGAGAAGTCTATCCACATACTGGGCTCTACTAGAAAGCGTGTAGCCAACAGGTCAACAGAAGTGATTATTCATGCTCCTCTATTCTGTGCAAGGCCACATCTGGAGCAGTGTCATCTTTGGGCTCCCCGTATGAGACAGACAGTGCGGGGACACTAAGATGGTGAGAGGATGGAGCACACAATGCATGACAAAGGATGAGAGCACGGCATTTGTTCAGCCTGGAGAAGAGAATTGTTAAAGGTGGGGGGAACCTAACTGCTGACTTCAGCTACCTAATGGGTGGCTATAGAGAAGACAGATAGACTCTTTTCAGACGTGTACAGCAAAAGGATGAGAGGCAACAGACAAAAGCTATAGCAATGAAAATTCTGACTGAAGAAAAAAGAAAAAGACGCAGTGAGGTGGGTCAACTATTGGAATGGGTGACCAGAAAGGCTGCAGAATCTCTATTCTTGGAGATACTCACCTGGACAAGGCCTGAGCAACTGGATCTAACTTGTAAGTCAACCGTGCTTTCAGCAAGGGGTAAGACTAAATGCCCTCCAGAGCTCCTTCCAGCCCAAATGGTTCCAGTCATCTTGAACATGAGCTTCAGGAGCAGAAACAGAGTTTATTATATTTACACGTTTTCCAAAAAAAGCCAGCAGCATACAGATTTCTAGGCATGCACACAAGGTAAGGGTCAAACCTTCTTTAAGATTTGCTCTAAAACATTAACCTCAAACTAAGAATGCACTGTCTCAAGAGTGTGCATGTGCTTTTTTCCCTTTCCATAAAGTTACCCTGGAAATCAGAGAGCCCACTTACTTAGCCTGAGTCAACCAACAATTACTCTGAAGGCTTGTATATGAGGCTCTATCAGATCAAAAAATGATCTGATTTCTGGAAGAAATCTAAAATCCTATCATATTCTCTGGTACTGCTCTTCTGTTACACAAACAGGAAAGTACTGGGAAAAAAAAAAGTCATTATAAAAAAATAGTACATTCCTAAAAACACCTGGACATTGGTTCAAAAAACTCCTGAGTTTTTATGCACATTACACATTCCCATTATCCAAGGCCTGACATAAAAATACTTAATCAAAATCACAATGCATACATCTTTTAAGTCTGAACTTAGATCAGCAATTATCTATGAAGAAAACAGCAATTTTGCTGCCAAAACCAAAAATTCTGCTTCTTCTCTCCCCTCTGTCCCATTGTCAGACCAGTGTAACTCAAAATGCTTCTACTTATTAATTCAGGCCGAAGAAAAAGATGTGCATAAGCTGTTTTAGTAACATTTTATTAAAGTAATTTTTCAGGTTTCACCCTCCCCCTCCACATATGTGCAAATTTCTTCTTCTGGCAGTAAGCCACACACCAATTTTGAGGTGGAAAACAGTTGTAGGAAAAAGAGAGAAAGTCAGAAATTACTTTATAAATGGACACATCTTATAATACATTACAATGCTCCCTTTAGTAGCCAAATGGTTCACGAACATTACACTTTATGTAGTATCACAAATGCACAAAATATGCTTTGCATATGATTGCAAAACCAGCAGCACTCTGGAGCCAAGCACATGGTTTAATATTATAATAATGAGTCTACTTCAATGTAGTGGATTTTAATAAGACTTTAATAATACTGGTATGAAGCCAAATTACATAATGTCCCAAATATGAAAAAAAGCTTTTATAAAGAAAATAAAAGCTCACTGAAGTATAACCACATTTAAAAAAAAAACAAAACACCAATGTTATCTAAACAAAGCCATTAGGCATATTTAATTTTAAAAAATCAAATTAGAGAAAAGGAATTCAAATCTATTCCCAGATCTCAAGATAAAATTAAAAAGGATATTATTTTAGGCAACATTTATGAAAATGAAGGTACTACGCCAGCACTGGGAAACAAGCTAACACAATAATTACCTCTTTTGGCACAGATATGGATATGGGTTGACTATCTCCAATTTCTCTCAAAGGACAAAAAATGATTCAGTTACCTTACAGGTTGATTTTAAGACTGAACTATGTTGGATTGTCTAGAAACAGCTTAGACCAATAAAATTATTTCCTTCTACACATGAAAACCAACTCCACGTAAGAGTCCCAAAGGTAAAGAGCCAAATGATTTACTCCCTCAACCTCCTCCAATTCTGAAGTCTTGGGGAAAACAAGAACTTGAAAGCACCTGTAAAGCTCGGTCTGGCACGGACCATTCTCAGAACAACTTCCTCTCTCACCCCTCCCCATGTATGACAGTGTTAGCAATTAAAAGAAAAATCAGTATTTCATTCGTTGGATAATGCATGAGGAATATCACATATTCTTTAAGCTGTGTAATCTTTTAAAATATTAGTGTTATGCTAGTTGGAAGATTAGTATATGCATGGATAACATTTTTTGTCCTTTATTAGGATCAACTATTTAGATCCACATATCCATAGAGAGATCAACATATATTAGCATATTCCACTGTACTACTGGTTACAATAAGTACTACTGTTAGAGTCTAAATCAATGCTGACAGCCTATCAGAGCATGTGGTGATGAATACAGCAAGAATCAGAACAGTTTTCTTTACATACATTATATTGTCTCATCTACATGTCTCTAGACTTTTTAAGCAGTTTTGATAAAGGCATTAAGAAATTTTAAGTAGATTTAGATTCCATATGACAAGATGAAGTGAGGGGGACATTTTATGCGTTGGATTTCTTAGAAGACTACTTTAGCTACAGAAGCCATTAAAAAATTGCAAGTAACTTCAAGACAAAAGGCATTAGCAGCTTTTTAGAAAAGGATAATCACAGTCTTCTAGAGACTTAATGAGACTTAATTCACAGAAGCTCTTGACTTGGTCTGCTGTTAATTGAATCAAAGTCGATGATGATCTTGTTACACTTTGGCTTGAATTCCCTAAAATAAAGAAAAACACAGATATTAGTTAGTGAGTAGTTAAAACATTTTGCTTGCTTTAGCTCCAGCTAAATTTTTGAAGCAATAAAAAAAAAGCCCTCCTTGGATTCACATAGTTTTTATCTCTATGGGAGCCAATTATAGTGCACCACACTGAGAGAAACCTGGACAAGAAAGACTAAGACAAAAAAGACACATGGGGTGGGTTAGCCTGTACATTCTTTGGCTATTGGAGTTCATAAATTACCCAGCAGTCAAAGGACTTTTAACAACTTAGCTGCAAGTGGTGGCATCATGTTACCAGGGCTGGGATTTTTGTTCATATATATTTATATTTAAAATATTTTTATATATATTTACAGATGTAGATACACATATATGTATCCATAAAAATATTTTAATATACTGTATATGTATTGTGTATACACATATATGTATACGTATGTATATATAAAAGAGATCTGGAATATATTTTGATAAATATTTTGATCGCATTTTTCCTGCCAAGTTTTCAAAGAACACTTTCAAACTTTGCCACAGTATATTAAAATATTTTTTGTGCTAGGGGAATAGATCACATTATGCATCATACTCGGGAAAACCCAAACTAGTTAAGAGGGAATCATTTTAAGATTGTAACTTTAGAACTGTAAAATTAATACTGCCACAAAAGGTTTCCTTTTATTATCATTAGAGCATCTGCTACAGCAATTAGCAAGGAAGATATTTGGGGACTGAGCATATATTTTCCAGTCTACCAGTAAACAAAGGATTATGCAAATAGTGTGGATTTAATGCCTAATTAAGCTCTGCAGTTCAGTTCAAGAGATTCATTAAGTACCACCTACATCCTTAATAATCAATACAAGAATGAATAATAGTCAACACAGAAAAGCACATGCTGCTGACCACAGAAACTCCAAATACTTTGTCCAGAATAGCAATCTGAAAAGCAAGAAACATTTCTCACCCTGGAGAAGTTACAAGATTTGACTTGCAAGAGAATGATTTATGCTTCTTAGTCAAATAGTCTTAGTCGGCAGGAAATACACTGAAGGACTAAAACTGAACTTCAAGTACTGCTGTGTTTTTTCATGGATGTTTCTTAGCCCAGCAGGTACCTTTCATCCTAAAATTTTATCTGTCAGAATTGTTATGTTTGCAAATTTTTTGAAGCCTTTATATTAATATTGTAAAACTTTTTAGAGTTGCAAAGCCTCCCTGACTGCATAATTAGCCTCACCCACAGCATGTTATTGCTATCAAACTAGCTGTTGAACAGATTGTCTTTAGGTATCTCTGTCAGTGTCTTTAGAAACCCCACTCTTCAAACATTTTTCAGATTGTCATTACTTTAAAGCAAATGGAAATTCCAAGTTTTATTCTTTTCTCACAAGAAAAGCTGACCAAAGAAGACTGAACAGCTATAGACACCAAGAATTAATTATGGGTGGCTGGTTTGACACCTTCCCTAACTGACTGCAACAAAAAGATACTAAAGTTTCAATAAGGATCAGGTAATCAAAAAAAAAAAAAATCAACTGAGTCCAACTCATATGATCATAGGGTAAATCAGGTTGTAAGGGACTTCAGGAGGTCATCTAGCCTAACCTCCTCGAAGCAGGGTCAGTGATGACTCTCCTGAGTACAATGTAACAAATAACCATCACATTCGCAATTTCACTTGCAGTCCAGGAATGAAATAAATATTCCAAATGGACCATTTTCTCATACAAACATTAAGTAATTGAAATTTAACCATATAAAAGGCAAAAAGAATGGCACAACAGTCTGTCAATCCAGTATCTTTTGCAGGCATACAGAACAAGCCATCTACAAACACTACCAAAGAATAAAACGCTGCACAATGCAGAGGAGAAAACCTTTTGCCCTAAAGTTGGTCTCTTTCACACACCATTTTCCTTTCAAAAATAAAAATAAAGTTAATCCAAAGTTCTCTTACCTGTATATAATACCTGCTAAATCAAACATCCGCCGTGCAGCTGTCATTTCTGTAGTGTCATGATACTTGTCAGACATAAAAATAACTTCCTTTATGCCTAAAAAAGGCACAGAAAAAATGTTAGAATTACACTGGGAAAAAAAAAGTAATGTCATATAAAAACTGGTGCACAAAATCACAAAAGTCAGCATTCATCCACATACTCTAGAACTCCTTGGTACACCCCTACTTCCCAAAATACTATAGACTGTACTTGAGAATAAGGCTATGTAAGTGTCCTGGTTTTGGCTGGGTTAATTTGCTTCCTAGTAGCTGGCATAGTGCTGTGTTTTGGATTTAGTGGGAGAAGAACGCTGATAACACACTGATGTTTTAGTTGTTGCTAAGTAGTGCTTACCCTAGTCAAGGACTTTCTTTTTCAGCTTCCCATGCTCTGCCAGGTACACAAGAAACTGGGAGGGGGCACAGCCAAGATAGTTGATCCAAACTGACCAAAGGGCTATTCCATACCATATGACGTCATGCTCAGTATATAAACTGCGGGGAGTTGGCCGGGGGACAGCGACCGCTGCTCGGGGACTGGCTGGGCGTTGGTCGGCGGGTGGTGAGCAGTTGCATCACTTGTTTTTCCTGGGTTTTGTTTCTCTCTCTCTCGTTCTCCTTTTCATTGCAATTTTATTACTATTATTACTTTATTTCAATTATTAAACTGTTTTTATCTCAACCCACAAGTTTTCTTTTGCCCTTCCGATTCTCTCCCCCATCCTACTGGGGAGGGGGAGGGTGAGTGAGCGGCTGTGTGGTGCTCAGTTGCCGACTGGGGCTAAACTACAACAGTAAGGTAGAGCTGTTTTGGAAGACAGTTCCTTCAAAAATGTTAGAAAATGTTTTTCTCCACTTTTACCTAAGTTTGACTCAGAAAACCAGAACCAAAAACTCGCAGGCAAAAACATAAGATAGACAGACTAGAAATTAAGCATTTTTGCAAAAGTAATTGAAAACTTATCTTTCTACCTCTCTAATATAGGTAAAATTCCCCACAAAGAACTTAAACCACAAATCCCATTCCCCTTCCAAATGCATAGCTATAAAAGGATGCTTTTTCCTTTCGTTCTCTGTTTTGTAAATAACTCCCAGCCCCAGATTCAAATCCTCATAAATGCATGCTGTCTCAAATTGTTGAAAGATCTATGCCTAAATTACTCAGGCAGGGGAGAAGTGTAAATGTTGACCCACGAGAAGTTAAAAGCACCTCAGAGCCTATCAACACCTTACTGCACTTACCAGACAACATAAATATCAATACATCGCAATTTAGTACTGACCTAAGTCTATAAGGAAAAGGACGAGTGACTACATTGCAAACAAGCAGCCAATCTACCTTGAAGACCATTTGATTTTGAGTCTGTAAATCAGAGAAATGTAGCACAAATACAGAATACCATCGTCTTTCCCCCTTCTCCTCTCTTAATTTCAAACCTCACTGACCAAAATAAAGAAGGATTCTGTTTGCTACTTTCTTCCTAGATTCCCTCGGCCATCAGTGATGAGAGAAACTCCCCAGAACAGCAAGCCATGCTAGGATTGCAAGACTTTACTCAATGAGCAAAATATATGCTACCTTAAAGCAGAGATTTTTACGGAACTGAAGCCTACTGCAGATATGCCTAATCTGAAAAAAGGCGACACATTTAGGCCAGCACACTTGCTGCAGTGGCACAGATTTATAACAATTGTAATGAAAGACATAATTAAAGTAGGATCATAGAAGTCTTATGACATTTATGAGCAAAGATATTTTAAAATCTTCAAATATCTACCATGCATCACATTCAAATTAAAATTTCATGTATACACTCCCAACAGACCTTTTGTCATGCGGAAGTTTATTTCCTTCTGCCCTACTCTATTCAATGTGTCAGAGCACAGTAAAATTGACAGTAATTATATGCAAAGCCTGTGTTGTTCTTTGGCAGCTCCTGGTCTAAGAAGTTGCAAACCTAAATTAGAAGCACGCTTAGAATCACAGAAGATGCAATTAGCACTGGAAAAATTTGGCACCATTCAGATGCAAAAAAACCCCACAAGTAGCATCTTATGAAGTTGACACTGCAATTAATTTAGATCTAACAGCAGCAATTTAACATCAAATACATCCATGATAAGATACCAACGAACAGGCAGCACTGCAACCCTGACAAATCAAGCTGGCACTACTCCTTACCTGCCTGGATGATGAGCTTTGCACATTCATTACATGGAAATAAGGCAACATACATGCTGCAGCCTTTCACATCAGCTGAGTTTTTGTTCATGATGGCATTCAATTCGGCATGGCACACTGATTTAAAAAAAAAAAATTCATAATACCGTTCATTAAAATAAATCAGTCAAACTAAAATTAAAGTGTTACAATATAATATAACTGCTTACATCCTTTCAAAGGCAAATAGCTTGCACGCTTACACAGCTTGTCATAAAGGACAGAGGAAGAAATAAAAGCAGAAATACCAAGATCAATGAAGGTCAATTGTTCTGACCAGGCTGCCGATTAGTAATGATATCATTAAGCGCATTAGCATTGCCATTTGCTAACACCTATTGCAGGCAACAAAGCCGTAGGCTGTGGGCCAAGTAGTTGCAACCACCCTAAGTGAAGCAATATCTCACAGCTTCACAACTCTCTGGAGTATCTAATTGCCAGTATAAAACAGCTCATTTATGTGTTTACATGCACAGATAGGAACAGTCTTACGGTTATAAGAGTGCACTGTGCACTCTTAAAGGCAGGAGAATCGCGAAGTAAAACCGAGCAGCTCTGTCCTCTGGGTCTCAGAACAGCTCAGCGCTGCTGCATGATTCTCTCACCCCAAGAATACACAAGACACACTCAACCATAAAAATGTCCCAGCTTTTATATTAAAGTGAGTTTACTGCTCATTAAAAGGTGCCAGACTTTCCAAGCTGGAAAACAAAGTCCTCTATTTCTCCATGGATTTGAGATAGGCCAGGTAGCAACAGACTACCCTGCCTTATTCCACCATAACACGATAGCTCTTTCTGGACAGATCGCACCTTAGGGTTTAAGTTTTTATGCTGTACACATCAGCAGATTATCTAATGTGTTACCAACACAGGTGAGAAGAGCACAGTTTCTGTGTCATCTACCATGAACCTCTGAAAAAAACATTACGATCTCTGTGAGAACTTCTTATTTACTCCTAGGAATGACAGCAAGTTGCATAATTTATATACCTACCTACTAAGAAACTGCCTACTGCCCTGACTTACTTCATAAACAGGTGCTGAAGTGTGGTGTGGGTTTGAGCTCATCTAGAGACCTGCATGTGCAGACCACATTAAGAGTTTTTCCACTGCTTGAAGAATGGATTAAAAAAAAAAAAAACACACCAAAGTTTTCCTCTCCCTTGAATACATGGGAAAATTAAAACAGGCAAAGTTAGGAGCACAAGCTCATAGTATACTTGCTACTATGTACTGACCTCTGTGTGAATGATCTCACCGCACAAAGAATAACTGAGTGCAGCACCTTCGACACGCAGGGAATCCTTGCTGAAGGAAAATGTTTTCCGTATGCGCTAAATGTCTACATGGAATTTTCTATATAACAGCTAATGCACTATAAATTTACAGCCTAACTTACAGCACACAAGCTTTCCCATGTAGACAAGTCACAAAGGACCAAACACTTGCTAAAGAAAGCTCAGTATCGACTTCTACAAGCAGTCCCCAACATCACCATGACCATGCTGTCCACATACCTCCTCATAAACAGTAAAGCCAGAAACTAACATAAAAAATAGGAAATTAACAAAAAACCCACCACCACCTAAGCACCATCACATTAAGGTTTCTTTTATTATTATTATTGTTTCTATTGCAACTGTAATTGGGTCACATTGTATTTTTAACATATGTCATTAAGTGTAGAAGATATACAATTATATGAACCTATACATTTAGAAAATCCAGAAAATACATTTAAATCCACATGTATTACTGAGTTGCACTAATCTTATGTAGGCCTCACAATAAATAGTCAGAGAATTATTTTTCTGGGGTTACAGAGCATTGAGTGAAAGAGAGTATCATCATTTCCGCAACTGGAACTAGGTTATCTCAACAGGACAGAAATATCACTTTTCAGTTTCTTTGAACAATATATTTATGTTCTAGGCAGCAGTCTAAAATATGGAAGGCCTCCAGAAAGAAGGATGAGGGAATGTTTTCAAAGGCTCACAGAACTAAAAAAAAACCCTAATTCCTTCAGTAAATATTTTTACTTCACTAAAACTCAGAATTCTTCAGCCATAAAACCAGACAAGTTTCATTATTAGTATTGCAACAAGTTTCCTTCCTGTGCTGATGAGAAAAAAAGGCTCTTTCTGCAGACTTCTACAAACTTTCAACAACAAACCTCTTCCCAAGCAAAAACAAGTTCAGGCCAAAAATAACTTACAGAAGATAATCAGCTGGAGCAAGGGAAGAGAGAAATTTTCCTGATCATCTTAACATAATCTGAAGTTAAGAACAATTACGACTCTCCAGTGTGGAAAGAAGACACAAAGACAGTAATAAGAAACAGACACTAATCATTCCAAGACAAAAAGTAGTGGGGTCTCCAACAAACCCAGCAGGCTTTCGTTTCAAAAACAGGAGGAGGTAGGTTTTTCATGCACACTGTAGCCTAACTGAGTATTTTACTGCACTTACTGCAGAAAGTAGTACGGGACTAGAAGTTTGCATTGATTCCAGAAGTCATCTTTTTCCTTCCAGTATTTCTTTTTTTTAGTCTACCAGGCTATTAAATACAAAACCATTTTGGCTCAGTTGTTGGAACTTGGAAGAACATTCTGGCAAACTATCATTACATGTGCCTTTGTTTTATACATTTCCCTAGACATCTGCTACTGGCCCTGTAAGGGATATTATGCTAGATGGTCCTTAAGAAGGTATAGGCATCAGACAAGTATCTTTAGGCTTTGTCCCACCACTCTTCATTCCCTCTTCCTCATATTCCTCTCTCTCTGGCAGATAGGCATTGACTGTTAACTGATTTATAGATAAGATAGTCTATTATCCCCAGATTTTTCTTATAGACCTGCCCAGCTTTGTACATAGCATTAGTGAGAGGTAGAAAACAAATCCAGGAGTCCAAAATCCCTCTTGTTAATAACTACGTAGTTCACGTTTGGGGTGTTACGAAGTTTTCTAACCTGTTAAGAGCTCCTACTAATACTTACATACTGTTCCCTCTCAGACAATAAGAAGCTAACTTAAAATAACCTTTCACAGGTGCACAGTATTCAGAACTCTGAAAACTGTATATTTAAATAGACTAGTAAAATGAAGAATTTTTACAATACCCTATGGGGGGCCTCAGTGTTTTGGTTTTTTTTTTTTAAAAATAATATTCACG
>VYZW01020484.1:1017-18904 GCA_013401315.1 Balaeniceps rex | reverse complement strand
AGTGAATGAATTCCTTGCTTTGCTTTGCTTGCATGCGCGGCTTTTGCTTTACCTATTAAACTGTCTTTATCTCAACCCACGAGTTTTCTCGTTTTTACTCTTCCAATTCTCTCCCCCATTCCACCAGGGGGAAGTGAGCGGGCAGCTGCGTGGTGCTTAGTCGCCAGATGGGGTTAAACCACAACAGTTGCAGAGTCAGAAGTACTCCTCCCACCTACTAAAAGTCTTCTGACTAGTGATTTTGAAAGAACCACAGGACTAGTCAAAGTGTTTCTTAATACTGTTTAAAGGCTTACATGCTTGATGAAGAGCTTGGAGTAGGGATCACCCTAACATGTCACCTTTTAAGAAGCAGTCAAAGGAGGGACTGGGGGGAGTGACCTTTCTATGTGATCAATTACTAACGGAGCCAGATTAGGAATTTTGAGAAACTATGCACTAAATATGGTGTCACATTTGAAAATAATACATTTCAATGCATTGTCACACAGCAAGTCTTGACTTACTTAACACAAATTTTTATACTGCCGTGTTAACCAACTTGACAAAAATTACGGGTTCCCAATACAGATATATAGTAATAGTATGGTGTTCTTCAACATAAACCTGGCACAGACATGAATACAGGGAGTTCTGTAATTTGGCCCACTTCTTCTCAGTCTTTTGGTAAAATCTCCACCTTTTCATGTTCATCCCTTGTCCATCCCTCCTTTGTCCAAGCTCCACCTACCAGTTATCCTTTACTTGCTGGACCCCTGATGCTGGACACAGCAAGGATCACAGAAGGGACCAAAATATTATTGAAAGGAACAGGGTCTGGAGTGACAACCACTGGGGACAGTGGTTGATGGATCTGGAATTTGCAGAATGACATCAATCTTTTTTCAGCCTTTGTGAAAGTGTGGGGATCGTTGCTGGTCACTGCATTTAGGGGAAGGCAGGACACTGATGTTGGGCTGACACTGCCCTCAGCCATTCCTGCTGCTCTCTTCCTCGCTCTGCGTGCTGGAGGAAAGAGTAGTTGCTGTGGTCAGGGCAGGGAGGCAAGGATAACATCACCAGATTTCATTGGAGTCCTAGCCTCTTCAGACTGCAGTCAGAAAAAGGGAACAGCCCCAGCCTCATTGCTTCCTTCTGTGAAGAAGGAGAACTGGGAGGTGAAGATGGGAACCACTCAGCCCATTTATGAACACCACAAAATCTGCTGGGGGCAAACTGGAGAAGTCCATCTCAAAACCGGAGAAGCATTAGCTAATCCACCCCATTTCCCAGTTCCTCCCACCCTGCTCCAAGTTTGTTCTCTCTCAGAACACAGAGGCGTTTCTTAGTGGGCAAGCAGAACGAGAGAAATTATTTTTCCAAATAACGTTCCAAATCTCCAAATTTTCTAGAGATTTGATGTATGACATCAGAATTGAACAGAAATCCATGCAGGACAAGAGAGTGAGTGGCTGTAGGCGGAGACTGTCTCCTATAGATCCCCTTTCCAGCTGAAGCCTCAGCTTTGCACTGCCAATTGGAGAGAGAGCATCACACTTCTTCATAGTGCCTTATCAAGTTTTGTGCTGTCAAAATAACAGCTTCTACAAAAGTAACATTTGCCTGAATATCTTTGAATGTTCATCTCTAAAAAATTGACGAAAAGCTCATAATCCTAACACGAGGAAATGTTGATAACAGTTTGTTTCATTTTACACAGCAGGTACTGTTCAATTAGAGCATACTTTTTGCCACAGCACATATTTTATCGTATCTGAACCTGTATAAATATTTGTAAGCATATTTACTCAATATTTTCTCTATTGCTCAGAGGTTTCTAAATTTGCCAGTCATTTTAATTTAAAACTCTCTTAATTAGAGACTGGTTGTCAAATGGATGTTCTTAGATTACAGTGGAGACAGAGGGCGTAACAGGAGCACAGCAACTAGCATTAGTGGGAAGACTTGTGTTAATAGGAGAAAAACATAGTATTTTAAATGATCAGTGAGAGGAAACTGAGCATTATCAAATCCTTGGATTCATCTAACAGAAACAGAGGGCACTCACTTTTGACTCTGAAAGACAGAATTTTGTCTAATTATTAAGAAGCTTCTGAACATGGTACTGAACACAATGCTTCAGGAAGAGCTTTTAATAATATCTTAGTAAAGTAGGTATTCAAAACTGGCCTTCCATTTCTCTCATGTGTGCAGAAACATCCCCGCTCCTGTCACTGACTGGCAGTCTGGAAAGAGCCAGTTCCAACATAGCAAGGAAAGCCCAATTTTGTGCTGTGAAAAATGGCATTCTGCAAAACACCCAGTGCTTTCTGACATAACAAGGCTATACTACTAAACTGTTCAAATATACATGACAACTAGAAGGAAAAAAGTTTTAATCCGCTTCAAGACTCTCATAAGGAATGCATGGTATCAATACAGGTGATCCACATCACTATTCCTGTAATACCCAAATGCCTTGCAAACATTTGCAGCCTCTAAGGTAAACTGAGCACCACCTACCACATTTTGATGCTTGCTTTCACTAGCAGCTCAGGTTACACTTCGATATGGGTAAATACAAATTTTTTCATCAAGCACAACCCTTTCCCTAACACTGAGCTGAGCAGAACCCACACTTGAGGGTGCAGGTTAGATATGTACAGTATATGGCAGCAGACATAGATAACTGAGACACTGGTGAATTTCAAGCCGACAAGTTTCAAGATGCAGAAAAATTTAAGAGTGACAGGACTTGCTTAGCCTTACAACAAAAGTTCAAAAGGTTATTGTTATCAGTAAGTGCACAGGGGAAGGGGGAAAGGAGGAAGGGTTAATCACAGTGAATAAGAAAAGCTAAAAGAACAATGCCGGCACACACAAGCACAAATAAATTTAGGGTGGAAATTGCAAGTTTTCTAGCCATGAAACAGTGAATCCAATCGGAGCTGTGGGGTCAATGCATCCATCTGTTCTGCTGGAGCTCAATAAGTCTATTATAGGATCATCTAACACACTTCTGCAAAGATAGCCTCTGGGTCCAATCCCCTGCTACGTCTATGCTGCTAAACACAGACAGGGCCAGGGACTGACCCTTGGCCCTGAGGCCAACTGGCATAGACTGGCTGTGTTCATCTTACTCAGGGCTCCATCAGCATTACACAGCACTTGGCCCTGGGTTTCCTCAAGGCTCCACGTCTCAGGAGTCCCACGGCACCACATGCTTATTTTGTATGTCTCAGTTCAAAGTGCATAAAGAAGTGAGATGACTTTTTTGCAGCCCACCAGAGTGGTATTTTCACAGCATGAAACAGAGTATACCTTGCATATCCCCCAGTATGGCCTGAGGGAGGGAGGAGGGTTAAGCACACCATCTCAGCAGGCTTTGCACTATAGGCCTATACAGGATGACAGTTTTCTTGCAGCCTTTTTTCCACCCTGCCCTCCGGAACAGCCTTTGAGTGAGCCATTTGAAGAGCAATACTCAGGCTTTGTTCTGGAGAAAGCTAGTCAGAGTGGTCCAAAACAGATGTAAGTGAGCTAATGTTTATGCCTAACCTACAACAGTACATAAAACCAGGGGGTCAGCATTCATATCCACCCCCAGCCCTGTTCTGTAGCACTGCAGATGCGTGAAGTACCTCTAGAAGACATCTTCCAAGTTAGTGTGGTGGTACATGCACAATTACCACCAGCTTTGCCTAATAAGCTACACTGCAGCTCTAGTGATGAAGGTGCCAGCATTCCCATGGTAAGCACACAGTAAGATTGTACCATCTCTGAACAAGCTAGTCAGGAAAAAGCAAGGATAAAAAGTTCAACTTACAAAATGCTGTGATGATTAGCAAAAGCGTAAAGGAAAACATGACAGTTTAATGAGATTTTAGCAGCAATTCTATGTGTCTCTCTGCATCTACCAGAATTTTTTAAAGCAGAAGATTTTTTTTTATATATATACTTGTCTGGTCTGTCAACTGTGCTATCAAGATTAATAAGAAACTGCTAGAGTTTAAATGATCTGTGAATTACAAAATAGGTCGTTTATTCATCACAGCAGACACTTTATGTTACAAAGTTGTGATTTTTTTTAATGAGGTGAAGACTAAGATTCTTAGGGGGAAGGGCAGTAGTTAGACCAACTCCTAGAAATTAACTAATCTCTCCAGGCTCTTAGATTGGTTAGTGCATTTTTTAAACATCAGGTATTAGAGATTTTTACTTTACTCCACATCTTCTGGAGTCAGAGTTAATTAAAAAAAAAAAATTCTCAGGTCATCTTGTACAAAGATTCCTCACAAATTCATACAGCATTTTTAGTTTAAATTGGTCAGCTTAGATTTGAGTGCCTGGAACATGCTCAGGTCCCAGAGACCACCCACACTGATCTTAGTTCAGAACTGAAACCTTACAGCAGCATAAAGATTCAACCAAAATCAATATTCTGTTTTCAGTACTTTGTATTTAATCAATGGGCTAACACTTGTTTCTCACCCTATAAATAAAGAGCAGTCATACCAAGTTGTACCATTATGGTACCGTCATTACATGTAAAACCGGTGTTTCCGTGCTTTAGAGTAGAATTAAAATTTGGCAGGAGCTGGCCCTAGTACCGGGAATACATCTCTTATGAAAAATAATATGAAACTGTCTCAAGCTTAAGAGTTAACGTTAGAGGTTTTATAATAAATTGGTAAAGTGAACAAGGACAAAGTACTGGGGTTTTAAGAACTCAAATATGAAACTGATGAATTATGTGCTGAGCCACTGCATATCATCTTTTACTTCACTGCTATGGGAAACCAGAAAATGTAATGCCAGTTTTTAGAGAGAGCTCTGGGTGAACACAGGGAACAGCAAAACTCATGCAAGTCTAATTTCTGTATCAGACCAATTGTTAGAAGTTACAAATAAAAAACAGAGTTAGGAGGCAGAGATAAGTACTGTACACTGGAAAAGAGTCAGTATCTCTTTGCAAAAGCTGAACTCTGGTGATTTCCCCCCACCCATGCAGGGGGAAGGGAGAATTTCTCAGGGCTCTTGTTCAGTTTTGTGATTCCTCCCCCTGCCACTCCTGAGCGCAGGACAGGCTGAGATGCAGCAGAGGATGAAGGAGCTCCTAATACCTGTTTTTCCTGTACCCATGGCTTCTGCTGCATTGGTCTCACCCCACAGAGACGCAGCAGGAGCTGGTGTGGAAGCAGAAAGAAGAAGAAAGGGGATTTAAGAGAGCATAAGCTCCTCCCTTTCTTATCAGTCCTAACCACAGTTCTTCCCCAACATCAGCTATTGCGGGCCACAAGGCAGCTCTCTACTCCATTTCCACGCCCAGCACTCATGGCATGAAGCCCGAGGCAGCCCAGCAAGTCGTCTCCTTGGCTCCTACAAACCATACCTGGCCCAGAGGAGTAACTGTACAGCCCTGTTGATAGGTGCACCAAGATTCACAGAGGAACCTTCAAAGCAGGCTTGCAGAAGGCCAAACTACGCCTGCTGCAAAGACAAAGACAGGATCCAAAGCAGCACTCAGCCACATTTACCATGAAACTGTCCTTGCTCTTCATTCCTTTTGCCTATTTAGTAAATGTGAATCAAATCAGAGGCTGAAATAAACAATGAAAGTCACCGCACCCATAGCAGAGTAGATCCACTGCACACCAGATGAGGCAAAAATGGCATGGAATGACAGAATGCAATACTTCAAGACAAACAAAATTCAGCTCCTTCATAACATGCATTGGCTACGCCATCAACACCTGAATACTGGAATTTCCCACAACCACTGGAGTTTACAGTTTTAATACCTGTATTTTAGACCCAATTATTTGTTTTGCATATACATGCTCTCCGTAATTTCTGTGGAGATGAACACACAGAAGCAGCAATCATCTGCATGCACTGCAACTGTGTGGTAATGAGCTGCATTATATTTACAAGTTTTCACTACACAATCCAAAATGGCTAATCATTTATGAACATACTTCACCAGGAAGTCAGTCCTTCATAAAGACTGTTTTCATTTATTTTCAGAGCTGTGATTTTTATCCTGATGTATCACATACAGGCACATTAACAAAATCAGGTGAGGGGAAGAAAAAATGATCGATATTTTACCAGCTGAACATATACAGACATCACAAGTCTGACCTGTCAGTCACAAGAAGCCTTACCATAAGGATATTTCGTGTCTAGCCTATGTGCTGCTGTTCTTGTCCAGGGTAGTACATCATCGCTGCAGCCATTAGGCATCCCATTGTATCCAATTCCAACAATCTTGTTTTCTGAATTTACAATGCAGGCACCAACCTAAATAAAATCAGATTTATATAGTACCAACGGCATGCAAAACGATGTATCATCAAGAAAGATGAGACCTCAAAAGTCAGTCTTACAATTTTCATTTAAGAGATACAAGCTTCACTTTAAATATAAAGTCACACCATCTAGTGAGCAAGGCTACAATTGTACCTAACTGGTGGAGCTTTAAAATAAATCAGGGCAGGTGCAACCCTGCTACCCCTCTGGTCATGCAGTCTCCATCCCAGCCTGCCAGCACTATTCCTTGTCCAAATATGAAGTGAACCTAGTTCAGGGAGCAGAACTGGCACTGAACTAACCCTACTAAACATAAGTTGTCTGTCAGTTCAACTCCTCAAACTAGCTTTTCCAGCAGCAGTACGAGCAGCAGCAGCAAAAGAAAAGGTATGGAAGATGGAACAGAAATGTAGTAGGGTTGACCTAGGCAGAGATAGGCTCACAAATCTTTGTGGCTTGTTTATGCAAACGTGCACCAAAATACCAGACCTTTTAACTCCCGCCCTTTATCACTTTAATCCAAGTCTGCACAGAGACCTTTCTTACAGAATGAAGAAGTGTCCTGTTTTTATGTTTTCTGTCCATATTTTAGATTTATTGAAATGGCAATAGTACTGATTTTAATTCACACAATGTGTTTATCAACCAGCTCTTGGGTAACAAAAATTTAGCCCTAAGTGAATAACCTTCAGAGAACTAAGAGCCATAATGTACAGAAGCCAGAGAGTAATTGAGCAGACCGTTAACATGCATTTTACTCCAGCTTTGGAGCTGGGATTTGCTTCCTGTTTCGCACAAAGGAAGCCTAACAGAACGACTGGGTCCTGCAGAACAGCATGTTTCAGGAGATGTATCAATTGCCTCAAACCAATATTCAACAGAGGCACATGAAAGAAGCAAAGAATGGGGACAGACTGAAGCAGAGGCAGAAGGGGAACCTGAGGGAAGCACCAAACTAGAAGAAAACTCCAGTCAACCCAAGAACAAACACAAGGGAACTTTTATACTCTTACAGGTGAGGAAAAGGAACTTGTAAAATGCTGTGTCTTAAACAATTACAATCTAAAAGTTTCAGTACTTATATCCTCCTCTAACAGTAACTATATTTACTGGAAAAAGGAGAGCAAATGCATGTGTTATTTTAACCTCTAGATGAAAAGATTTACAAAACTCCAAGCTGCAAATGTACACACAGAATTATATACAAGGTCAAGCCCAGTAAGAGAATTTCTGTAACCAAAGGTGCTGACCATGTTAAAAAATGAATAGCTATATACTGAAATAACTAAGAAATCCCTGAAAGTGCTACATGTGCATCTGATGCAATGTGCAATATAGATTAGGTTATCTTATTCTTATATGTTGCCTTCTTACCTGAGAACTTGGATCCTTGCTTCTTTGTGCTGACAAAAAAGCTACTGCCATAAAATATTCAGGCCATTCCAAATAATCCTCTCGTTTTTTGCAGGATGCTTCATTGCCGAAACTATAGTTCATGGGAAAAAAAAGCCATCAGGAAACAACACATAGCTAGAGTTATTACAGATTGTATTCTTTTAATGTGCACAAGTTTAAAGTAACCAGGATCAGAATCTGGCTAAGAAGACCGCACGTTCACTAATATTTTAACAATAAAACCATCAGCATTATGTGCTTTCCAGGAACTTATATATGCAACATTTCCTTTCAGGGGAAAGGCACCTAAGTGAGGTTGCAAATTCCAGTTTTAGATAAGAAGGCTGAGCTATTCAGAGCACTGAGCTATTCAAAGACAGAGCAATTTATCCTTTATAGATAACACCTTGTATATTTCTAAGATTCAGGTGTATCGTGTACTGGCATTCTTTTCACCCAAACAACATAATCTTTTTTATGATGACTGCGCTAACTGCAAGCCTCTAATCTAAGCTATTTTATACTTCTGCCTACGACAAGTGCTCGCTAGGTTTCTATTTGGTAGCTTCCTGTGCAGTCATTCGTTTCTGCCTGCACAGTTATTGCCATGAGTTTGCCTCTCGTTACAACGCTTACCAGCAAAAATCTGAGGCTGTAAGCCATTCTGATAGTCCCCTGCTAAGAGATTATGTCCTATGAAAGCCTTCTAAAAACTGAGAGGAGATCGGTTCAAGAACTTTTCCCTTAGATATAATGGATAAAAGTGGCACAAAAGGTTGCTTCTTTCCCTGCACTGGGGGATTTGTTTGGGGGAAGGAGGGAGGGGGAAAAAAAAGTGATGCATCATTTTCTCTTGCCTGCTTATGGCTGAAAAACTGCTTGGACAGCATAAGACGCAACAAGGGAATTCCTGTGCTTCTCAGCTCAAAGAGAGGAAAGACAGACATCTCTCTCTCCCCTCCTTCCCCCCCAACATATTTAAGCTTTGCAAATTTCAAGGAAAAGATCAAATTCAAAGAAATTTCCCCAAACTCTACACTTGAAAACCAGAACAATGGAACATCTCAAATACAACAATTATCCTATCAAAATACAAGGGGCACAGTATTTTTCTTCTTGGGCTCCTCTTACCAAGGACTACAGCTTAAGACTGAGATAACCTCCTAGCAATGTACAGCCACACAGAAAAATACATCATAGGTAACTGCAAGCAGCAAGACATCTCCTAGCAACTCTAGTACCAGCACTTTCCCAAGACAAACAAACATTACGAGTATTCTGTTAGTTGTTATTTTTATAACCAAAACCATAAAATAGCATATATTAAAGGCTTTGCAGTTAGCTTGTCATAAAGAGGTTATGCTATTTGAGTGAAGACAATGCCAGCACATGATAAAATTGTACTTTAGAAACCTACAGGGTGCTATTTACCAAAGACAGATTGCTGTGTTTGAATAGTTCATATACAGCACATTACAAGTTAGCAATTTTGGCTTGTTCTTGGAATGAATGAGGATTGTCTTTAAGGCCATTGTTCAACCTAGGGATGGAGAAACATATACTCTTGGTGTAACCAGCATACCTCTCTCGCCCTTTGATAACATTGTGAATAGTGCCCAGAACTGTCAATTGTCAAAGCAAACACAAAAATCAAGTATGTGATTCTGAGAGTGCCCAAACTGGCTTGAATCATCGTAACTAAAGGGTTGGGGCTGTATCCTACTAACGATGAAAAGTGTTCAGAGAAGTGTTCAAAGAAGCTCACAGCAGAAAGAAGAAATTAAAGACATGGCCTCATGCCAAACTGAACTTTGACAGGTTAACTGAAATGCCAAGAAAGTGCTCCAGTTAATTTGATTATTTAAAATATCTCACAAAAGCAGACTTACAAAATCCAAAACACCATCAGACTTTAAATGATCAGTTGAATACATTCCTGACTACGTGACATTCGCAGTGATGTCTTCAGAGAGGCACACAACACACAATGCAGACCTACACCGAATAAAACGTTCTGGGGAAAGGGCTCCAGAAAGACAATAGTATTCTGAACTAAGAGATCATGAGATCTCCTTTTGTTAAATTATTCCCTAGCAACCCTATTTATTCAAAACACAACAAAAGCTACTATTTACTTTTCTCATAAATGCAGAACTGTATGTAAGTGGAGGTCCCTCTGAGTACCAGCTTCACAGGGAGAGAAGCATATCTGAAAAATGAGCAGAGAGGAGAACATCTGAAAAATGAGCAGAAGGCTTACATCAAAGAGAACATTAAAAAAAACCCAAACCTTACTCAATTACTTCTACTTAATATCACCGTGTTCAGTGAGATAATTCCCTCAACTCAATGCAAAGGAACACAAGAGTGTGAAATGGGTATAAAATACTTAATTTCTGATTAAGCAGAAGCCAAGGGCTTGGCTAGCAGTCAAGCACACACAGGAAAATTAAGTTTATGGATTTGGGGCAGCTGATCATCTTCCTCACTTCTAGAACTTCCTGTAAGTTCTAGAATTGCATGCATGAAAGCTACTCTAGAAAGTATTATAGCTAGCTGTAAAATAAGCAATTAAGGTCTATCCTTGTGATAACTCATAAGAACTTATGAATAAAAATAATGGGAACTAAAAGCCATGAACATAACACTGCTCAAGAAGAAAGGGGAAAAATATCCTTAAATTCTAGAGCCATTAGTAGTCTGTAGAAAAGTCTGCGTAAACAGTATTTTAAAGGCAAACAGAGAAAAAGATTCTGCAAAGGACAGTGCCTCCCTTCTCAGTTCTCTTTCACCCATCTAAGCTTCAAGGAAGCTGTAACACCATCTGAAAAAGGAAGACATTTCATTCCGCTACTAATAAAAGTCTATCTTAACGAAAAATTTAGTTGAGAATCCTAAAACAGAATACATCACCTCAAATCTTTCATAGGACAATTATGATGGTCAATTACACAACAATATAGTACAGCTGGAAAACTGGTGGGTATCAGACTTCTTTTCTTTCCCCTCCTTTTTTAAGTTTTTCCTCTGCTTTCTTATCTTTGATGCCATGTGCATTATGTTCCAACTGTATTATAGTTTTTTTCCCCAGTATCAAGTATGTTACTGAAGATAAACTATCAATATTTTGTCACTCAACTCACAGAATTTAACGTAAAAAGAGGTAGAACATGTATTAAACATAAAAATTAAACATCTTCCAGCAATGCTCATGTTCCCCCAAAGCCAAACAGGGTATGTGTTCTCAGTGACCTTCAATACTAGCTGCTTCTTTAAGTCTCATAATTTTGTTTATGATCGCTATTGTATCAAATGAACATGGCATTTCTTTTCCTTGAGGCTTGTCATCTTTCCCCTCATATAGGTATATAGGTCATTACCTATTCTTTACTGGGATGTAAGGTTTTGAGAGAGAGATCGAGAGAAAAATCAACTTTTCTTACAGAAAAACGATACTCTCTACATTCAATTTTTTCCTGAGAGATAACCCACCAAACCTGTAAGTATAAACACTTCATAGAAATACTGAGCCCCAATTGAGCAGTACAAGAATATTTCCCTTCGTTGAACGTATTTTGCTTTTACAGCATCACTTCTTTAATTCACTGCATATTGGTCATGCCGGTCACGGTTTCAGGAAATAATGAAGACAAGATACCGTACCTGCTCTTTTTCCTATCCCAATGACTACAAAAAAATAAAGCAGGCCATACCCTCACGACAGGGCCTTCAGAAGCTTCAAGAAACACCTCCCCGCGGAGTCGCGGCCTTTCCCTCCGCACGGCCACAGCCGGCGCTGCCCGGGCCCACCCCACGCCCCCGCGACGGGGGAGCCCCTCGGCACCGCGGAGCCCGACCTCCACGGGGAGCCTTCCCGCAGCAGCCAGGCGGGGGGGAAGCGCCCAGCTGCCTCCCCCGTTCTACCCTGCCCTGCTTAGAGCCCCCCAGCCAGGGCTGGACCCGCTGCGCAGCTGCCGGAGGATACCAGCTTCCCCGAAAGCAGCCAGACAGCGACCGCGGCGGCTGCCGCCGCTCTCCCCCCTCACACGCCGGGGCCGGCCGCGTGGCGCAGGCCGCGGCGGGCAGCATCGCGGGCCCCCAGCCATCAGGGGTTAAACCGCCAGGCGGGAGCGGCCCGGGCGGGGAGGGAGAAAGTCTAGTCAGTCAGGGGGGCGAGGCGGAGCACGGTGCTAGTGGAAGAGGCGACCGTCGGCTGACGGGCGGGAAGAGCTTGGAAACGGCACCGCGCGGGCCCTCCCACGCACCCGCGGCCCCTCAACGCCACTGCCGCCTCAGCGCAGCCCTCGGCGGCAGGGAGGCGAGCCCACGCGCGGGCCGGGGCCGGGCCCGGGCAGCGTACCCGTTAACGTGGCGGCTGGCCTGCTGGCCGCTCATCCCGGCGCGGCCCCGATCTCTTTCGCCGCTTGGCGCCAAAGCGGGAGCGGGCGGGGAAAGGGGCAGGCGGCGGGGAGGAGCGCAGCGGGGGCGGGGGGGTGCCCTGCCGCCATGTCGCGCCGCGGCCCCGGGGTGAGGGCGGGCGTGGGGACCCCGGCGGCCCCGGGGCCCCGACAGGCGGGGGGGAGCGGTGGGCTCTCGTTTTAATGCTCCTGCGGTGCCCGAGAAGTGATCTCGCTGAGCCGGGGGAGGCCACGTCCAGCCCTGTGTGCCTGTGAGCCTCCGCGGTACTTTAAATTAGTTACTTTAATACGTGTTTTTGTAGTTTTCAGTTTTCTGACAGGCGCTGCTTGTAACATTATGCTTTGACACAAGCATGCAGGTTTTCGCCCAGCTCACGCTCTTGAGGTAAATGCTATTTATTAAAGCTTGGCATTAACATACTAAAATGTCTAAGAATAGGGTTTTTGTTCTCTGGATATGAAATTGACGTGGAAAGTGAGTTATGGTTTATTAATACCTCCAGCTGCTGCGAGGTTTTAGAAGTCTCCCGGGATGCTCAGGTAGCTGAACATAGATACATAGCCCATTACAGTGCAAAATAAGTGATATAATAATAAATATTAAACCTTGGTATGGTGTGTTTGTCCTCTGTCTGTGAGGAGCTGCCTGCCCTGGCTGGCTGGTTGCTACGGGGGCCTGGCTTTACCGAAGCACTCACATGGGAGCAAGGTACAGATGTTCACCCCATGGGGCTGTGAGACATCAAGTGAAGACTGCCCAAACGCAGCCATACGTGTCCGGTTCCCGCTGGAGGCAGTCACAGGTGCAACAAACTCAGTGAGAGCAGTGATGGACAAAAGGAAAACGCTCGCCTTTGAGAGCATCCCTGAGAGGGATTTGTGCATGCCAGCCGTGCAGCTCACACCGCATGTGTGCTGCACTATTGATCTGAGCATGGTCAACAGACATGGCTGAGATAATGGTTTCCTGCAGCCTGGTCAAAAATCTTCATCTAGGAGGATGCTTCAGGTTGCGAAAAAGGACATTTTTGGGAAACTAGGCACATAGTAGTTCTATCCCAGATGCTGTCTTTATAGTTCCCCCTTACTGACCATATGCATAGCAAACTGCACAAGTGAGTACACCAGGTAAGTTAGTACACCAACATGTGTGCAAGAAGATGGCTAAGCCAAGGAACCTGCCATGCTCATAGTTATTCTTGAAGCTATGCCAAAGGAGAGAGAGCCTGCAGTGATCAAAACAGAGGAATGCACTGCTAATATGTTTTCATATTTATATTGCTGTATCAGCTAGCTAGCTTTCTTTTTGAAACAACTGACAAACCATCAAGTATGAAAATGCTACTTAATTTCACAGATATTCCTATTCAGTTGTAACCAGAAAACTTGGCAAAAGCAGCCTGTTATATTTCAACTGACAAGTTTTCCAGCCCTCAGAGTGGGAAAACATACAGCTATTTCAGTTTGCAAGACTTCTATTATCACAATTTCATATGGACAACAAATGTTCATGTATGGTTTGTTAATGAATGGAAAGGAGCAATTTAAAGGCAGGAAAAAGAAAAGAAATTTAATGAAAGTAACATCACTCAGGAAAGCATAAGCCTGAAGGTGAAATGAAAGGCCTGATTATGGTTGATCACGAAGAGAGTTAAAGAGCACTCATTTAATTAATCTGGAGAAAAAATTAGCGTAATTCAGTTCAAAAAGTTTTCTACTATCTGTATATGTGTTTCTGCACTCTTGAAATAGGAATTAAAATTAATAGTGCTACAATTACCCATGCCAAATTTGTTATTTTTCATAATTAAGATTCTGAGGACAAACGGTAACAACTACTAACCTTTAAAAAGCAGTGCTTATATGCTGATCATACACAGCAAATGATGGATTTTCTATTCTGTGAACGCTGATTAGGAGTTCTTACAAACTACTTCCTTCCTCTGAATTTATCATATTTTCCAGCTAATATCTATAAATCAGCCAGAACCAAATTCAAAATAATACAATCCACATTTCTCAAAAAGAAACCAAACTAAGATTCTTGCTCCCTTCTCTTTCTCTCCCATCATAGAAGAAAAAAATATACACTGCAAAATAACTGCTTATATTATTAAGCAATGAGGGTTTTGATTTTAGAGTGCAGTTTTCAACTTTCTATAAAATTACGTAAGAATTATATTCTTTTTGAAATGCAAAACTTAAATGTTTTTGTCATGCTTAGCAAATAAGTTTCATAATAATTTGAAACTACTCATATCTCCATCTAAGTCCACAAATGTATCCTTTTTTTTAATTTTTCAAAGGTTATTGACTCTTCTGTCTTGTTCTTCCTCAAAAAGCAGACCAACAACGTTCAGCATTTCTAATAATACAGCAGTGATATATGACCTGAGAAGGAAAACTTTTGGTGGAATTTTAGTTAGTAGACTCCTACAGGGTTGCTAAATGACACATTTTCTAGAAACCTAGGTACATTTTGGGTTTCTCCTGGGTTTTTTTTAGAATGATACTGAAAAATTCTCTTGTGGCCAAGTTGTGACTGCTCTTCTGACAATGTGCTATGGAGGTGGTACCTGACACAACAGCCTCTTTCTTCGCGCACACATCAGAAGCAGGTTATGTGATTACAGATACCTAGAGAAAGTTACACCTGGATTAGGTGAGATTTAGGCCAGGATCCTGTGGTCTAAACGTAGGGTTGCACTGAGGGCAGGTAGCTTGACTTGCTACAGGGGTGGGGCAAAGTCCCGCTGTCTGGTAGGTTCCGTAAGACTTCTCTGGGGGCTGCATGCTTTGCAAAAGCAGCCGTTCCTCTGGATCTGCTGTCTGAATCCTCCTCTCCATTAACTCTGTCTTACGCTGCGATCTAGAAGCTTATTTGCACCCTTCATTTGTCTCAGGACCATTCAGATCTCTGTGACAGAACTGGAGTGCTCTGACTCAAAGCCCCCGTTAAGACAGGCATGCACTCAAATAGGCTGAATTTCTTTTAATTTTGTACCTGACACTTTTATAGGTTTTTTTGTTGTTCATCTCTCATTTCCTAGGTGAAAGTCCCGAGCATGGATTATCATGACCTTGCTGTATAGATGTCAATAAACAATCTGAGCTGATTACAAATATTTTAGATGCTCTTATTAATGAGAAGCGATACAAGTTTGAAAGACATGCTAAATATATAACCATCTGTCAAGATGCTTGTACTTTTAGCTTACTGCTTATGAAATTTTCACATCATCTACCTTTTGTCAATTTTGATAAAAGCAAATTAAGTTGAGTTTGGGGAAACCCCAGGTTTCAGACACCCTCCCCACTTTCTTGCTGCTTGCCAACAGACTCTTTTAACTTCATTGGCAAGCAAGATCTCTCCCCAAATGTAGCATATGTGGAAGTTGTCACTCAGAGAGTAATGTTTGCTATTTCCAAGGATATGGAGTATGCAATTTGGTAGATCACTCTGAAATCACTCTCAAAACTTAAGAAAAAAAGGAAAAAAGAAATTTCTAATGAGCTGTTGTCTTTTTCTCTAATAGAATGAATTTTTCAGGAACTAATTACTAGATTTGGAGAGAAAGACAAATAAGTAAGACAATATGTCTTTATATCTTAACATCTGGTTCTTCTCTGTCTTTCAGAGAAGTACTGTTCACTGGCAGGATAATTTTCATAGTTGGAGAAGGGGATTCATCTTTAGGCAAGTCTCATCTTCCAAATATTTTTCCAAATAGGAATTTCTACTTGAGTTAAACTTTTCCTTCTATACTTGCTTACACACCAAGAACATATTAAATACAAATTGCAGCTGCTGGTATATGCTGCAGTTCTCAATTTCTATAGTTAATTTAATCAAGAATATTAATGTAGGGCTTCCGCACTGATCAAATGACGTTTGTTGCAATGGCAGACTTTGTTCTGTGAACAAAGTCCTATTGATGGAACTCCCTCGCTGGAAAAGACCTAAACAGGGTTAGCTGCAGCAGCTTGTTAGTAAACCAGCCCATTAATAGACTGCAATAAACTGTTAGATTTTTATATTGTAGCATTTTGTATAGGGAGCATAAGCATTTCAGAATTGCTACAGGAGTTTTAACTTCAGCATGTAACTCTTTATACTATATAATTTTGGAACTACTTATTAATAAAGATAGTAAGAAATGCAACTTATTACCAGCCTTTAATCAAAAACAAATAGGATGGCATCATGGTAGTTTTGGTGCAGATGGTAGCCTGTTGCAAATCCAATATTTTTAAATTCGGGTGCCAAAATTCAGGACATCGAAATCTGTGTTTAGATGCCTGCACTTTTACAGATTTGTAAACACTGAATGCCAGAAACTCTTATGCATGATGAGCATCTCTGACACAATCCAGCCAATACTAAGGTATTTATATGATTTTCACATCCTAATGGAAACCTTTTCTCTTCTCTATTCTTAGATTTCGATGGCTTGTATATTACTTTACCTTTCTATAGCATCTGTTCCTTGAAAACTAGAATCAAGTGCTGGATTTAAGTTTTCTTCCTTCCTTTCCAAGTCTGACACTATTTTGAGTATCACATTCTCAGTCTTCCACACTCAAAATTTCTGCAGTTTACTAACTACCTAAATCCAGAACTCCCTAAATCCAGCTTCTCACTTTAGTGAATAGCAGTTAGCCGAGAGCTGTCTTTCATTTGCACTTTATTCTGACTGGGGTCACAAATGAGTGTATAAATAATACTCTTTAAACAGTCTTGTGTTCCATTTTTAACATTACAGCTCTTTTTCATCTCACCTAAAATTTTTAAGAACATACGGTGGTTGTCCTAATTTTGACTGTTTTCTTGTTTTATTCATAGTGACGGTTCTAGTTATAGACAAATATTATCATCCCAGTGCACTGATCACCTCATCATTTCTTTAGTATCAGTATATTCTCCAGCTAGATTTGTTGATTTGTTCTTTCTGTATGTTATTTGCTGATGCTTTCTCTGTTTTTTTTTTTAATGTTTGTATCTATGTCTTTGACCAGTCCTCTACTTTTGAAACTCCTTGTTCCATTCATACCTGCCCTTGCTTCCAAATTCCTTGTTTTATGCAAGCTAGTACAACTGACAGGACAAAGACAAGTGCTAGAAAAACAGAAAATACTGCATGTGATCTTTTCTCCTATCTCCATCAAGAACTGGAAATCCCAGATAATCTTGCTAAGTTGTCCTTTGGAAAGTAAACGGAGACATAAAGTCTCAGACAGCAAGGCAACCCTAGTGTTTTCTTCCAAAATACTAATTACCTTCTTTGCCCACCCATACTAGTCATGATCACAGCTATTCCCTAATTAGAAGTGAGAAATTAATTTTCTGCTTTCAGTATAAAATTTCACTTTCTTGGCATGCTGCTTCTGTACTCAGCACCTGCCTACACACTTCACAGCTTTCTATTTCTTCTGTTACCTTCCCCTTATTTTTCAAGGCTATTTTTAATATCTAAGAATATTATTTTCTATTTCCATCCCTTCCGATTCAGCGTGGTTTTCCTATCATGATGCAGTAGCTTTTCACATTACTGCCATGAACTTTCCCTAAGTCCCAAAATCTGTTGCAGTGTATTGACTTGCAAAAACTCCAACTGGACAATAACATTACTTGTAATCCCTACCTCAGACACATTCTGAACAAAGAAACCTTTACTCTTCCATCACATACAAATAATCTTGAATACATGTATCCCTTCATATCTGGGCAACTAGTTTGCTCTTTGTAGTCTTTTTTTTTTTTTTTTTTTTCTTGTTACAAATTC
>VYZW01020479.1:23378-36984 GCA_013401315.1 Balaeniceps rex | reverse complement strand
GAGCCCCGCCAACTCATGGGCGAGAGTCCTTTTCCCCCTGCGAGAAAGCTGAATTCCATCTGCTGCCAGCATGCCCGGTGCCGTGTAGACCTCCCCATGATCAAAAAACCCAAAATTCCAGCGATGGCACCAGCCTCTGAGCCACGTGTTTATCATATGAGTTTTCCTGTTCCTTTCAGTGTACTTCCCTGCCACTGACGGGATAGAGGAAAACACTACCTGCGCTCCTGATCTTTCAACCAACCGCCCCAGTGCCCTGAAGTCCCTTTTGATGGCTTTTGGGCTCTTCTCTGCAACCTCATCGCTGCCAAATTGCTCACAGAATACACCTTGGGAGATACTGATACTTGGTATTTAAGCACATCTAGGTTTCTGTAAGACTTTTTATGGCCAGAATTCTCCAACAAATTATATTTGTATGCTTTCGTTTTATATATGTGTGTCTGTGTCTATTCATTTATCTGTTTGTGTATAGTACTGCATCTTTGGGAATGACACACTGAATAGGTCTAGGTCTTGATAGAGACGTAGATACAGATATAGATATAACAGACATCCATGAAGAGGTTACCCAACATTGCGACAAGTGATGGCATGCGTGCACATCCAGAATCCATGGGGCTGACCCCACAGTCAAACAAATAACTCCCAAGTTTAAAGCTAAGGACAAGTTTAAGTGTTTCTGCATAATGAATTCAGCCACCACTGAGGCAATCCCCTCACTCCCTTTGGAAATAGAGTCACTTCACTAAAGATGAAAAAAAAAAAAAAAAAACCACACACCACAAAGACTTGCACTCTTGCATCATTGGGAAGAAAACCAAGAAACTAACATGCTAACATGCTCCCATACATGCGTGCACACACACCAAACTTATTGCTTGTTTTACCATAGTTAAAAAAAAAATATTATGTTCTTCTACCAGCTGTGAGTTACAGGCATTGCTAACTAAACTCAGTAGCAGCTCTTTGCCTGCTGAACTTTGTGGCTGCTGAGACATGTCACAGACTTGTGAGGGCTCAGCAGCTCAAGCCAGGTGTGAGAGCCACGGAGGTGTATCACACCCTGCAATCCACCCACCCTCTCGCCAGCCTCGTGGGCAGCTTGTGCCTTGCTGTAGGTGGGCTGAACACTCAAAGTTGTGTTTGCTGCAGAGTGACCGCTATCACATATCACGTTCCCATGCTTCTGTCTAGGACTTCTGGATTCACCAGATTTTGTGTAGGGGCACAAAGCTGCCAGTTTCATTGAAAATCAAAAAAGTTCTTCTCAGGTAACACTCCCATGGGGCATCTAGATGCCCAAGCATTTGGAAGTCTTGTGGCTGGGATCATGCTTGCAGGGTCTCCATCAATACATCTGGTTTGAGGGGAATCCACAAGATGCAGCTTAGATGCTGCCCAGTCCCTGCCCATAAACAAAAACTAATTGATGAGTATCAGGGCGTAAAAGAACTGCAGCAGTGGCAAGTACCACGGTTCTCTTGCAAACAGCATAGTTAATACTTTCAAAAACAAATCTCAGGCTCAAAATTACACTCTCAAACTCTGAGCATTTTTCTGTCGAGTCAGAGCTGCTGTGCACAGCTCAGCATTTTGTTAAACCAAGCCACGTACTGAGCGGTGTCTTGATATTTCCTCTCCTTATGGGCCCATTCTAGAAAGCCATGGCTCCCAAAACAGCAGAGGAGAAGGGGAGCGTTGACTCACTGAAGCAGGGCTCATACTAATTGGATCTCCCAGTAGGTCCCATCCTGTCTGCAATCTCGGCGTAGTACCTCTGAACAAGGCACTGCTTTAAGAGCCCCGCTTTGCCGAGGATCCAAGTAGCACTGGTGGCTGCTGCTAACTTTGCTTTCAGCAGAAATTTCACAGAGATCACACATAGGTGAGCAGGTTCAAAAAAAAAAAAAACAAAAAAAACCCAAGGAGGTAGAACCTGAAGAATTAGGAAATTATAAGCAAATAGGGAACGCAAGCAGGAGTATTGCACACAAAGGGCAATAAACATATGGAATAAATTAGGGGAGTAGGCAATGGAAGCAAAGCATGTAAATGAGTTCCACAGACACCTAGGTTTGTGGCTGGAGAAGGAGGGCATGGGGGAGGAGGATGGAAAAGCAGGAAGGTGGAATTAAAAGGGCCTTTTCCTGTTCCCATGGCCTTTTCTCATGGTTCTTATACTTTCCGTATGCTTAGGTATTGCTGAGACCCCAGATCAATAAGCACATGATATCTGTAGGTACCGTACGTACAAGCATACCTAGGCACACAGTTTCTCTTGGTTTACATCAAACGCTCAGCCCGCCTTCGAAGAATAGTGTTAGGGTCTCTAATACAAGGGTCTTAATTTCCCTGAAACCTTGAACTCTCAATTTTACTGTCCTCCTGAGAGGACAGGGGAGAGTATTGAGATATCCAAAAAAGAGAAAGCAGAAGAGAAAGAAATTCACAAAAGCATGTTCTGACTTGAAAGAGCAAAATACAGTATGCCTATTCATGGGAGGAGAGCAACAGATTTTATAATATTAAAAATAGCTTGGTCACAAGCTGGAGCTGCCAGAGGTAATCTTATAGCACTGGTTTTACTGGCACTTTGATGTCTTACCCAGAATTTAACACTACATTATTCACTAAGAGGTTTGTTCCCACCGCGGGACATACAAATGTCGCTGCTATTAGCACGAACAGGAGAGCCACATAAACGCAGCGGAGAGAATAGCCCCTTGTGCACGTATACTTTTTACGATAATGCTGTGGAGTTAACTTGGGGGAGGGGGGGGGCGCGGTCCCTTGAGTCCCACCAGGTTCACTTGCGGTGACGGGGTCATAGCTGCGGCCAGGTTTGGCTCCCGGCCCTGGGCTCCTGGGCTGAGACCAAGGGGACGTCGCCCCGTCGGCAGGGCAGAGCGGAGGCGAGACAGAGCTGCCCGCTGCAGTGGAGGAGATGCTAAATATAGGCAGGCTTTCTCCTGGGTTGTGCAGGCATTTTAATTTATCCTGGTGCTAATAAAGCATTTACTGCAGCCCAGGCAGCAGACAGGGCTGGGGAACGGCGGTGGCGGCTGCTGCAGACAGAAAGAGCTGGCCCAGGCTGTGTAAATTGAAGGTTTCACATGCTCTGCAAAAGAGTTTTGTTTGAGCAATACAGAGAGGTAGGAGACCACCACAGACAACCTAATCCGCAGCTCACAGAAGGGGACCAAGGCTGCTGAACGCCACGCCAGCCCTTTGCAAAGCGAGCAGTACTTGGCGTGCAGGAGGCTACTCACCTGCAGCCCTCGCAGGGGCAGCAGTGGCACTGTCCAAGGCTGGACCCGTGCCTTCTGCAACACAGGTGACCAGCGCTTCACACACTTCAGTTAATGCAAGCCTCCCAGGTGGTACCTGTTTCCATGCATATTCTTACTTTCTTTTACTACTAGGTGAATTTGGGATAAAACACAGGAGATTTTACAATCCCATTTGAATTGCGTCTTTAAAAAGCGAACAGGGCAAAAGAAACACCCACCACTACCATTTAGGCACTGCAAATTCATACATCAAACAAGAATTAAAGTTGAATGGGAAACCTCTATTCTTACCTTTTGCATTTGCAATATCCTTATATTTAACTTCTGCATGTCTTGAGCAGTGAGTTTATAACTACAGTCTACCTCCTGATATCAGCAATACAAGCACACAAGACTGGCACGTTAGTGGGATTTAGTTAAAGCAAATCTTATTCATTATTCCATCCATGGATGCAGGCCAAACCCTTCTTTGCACCCAATAATCTAAAAAAGCAATTAAAATGCACTTGTAGTTTGCTTCCTGAAAATTCACACCCTAGTGCAAACTCTTTCATATCTTCCTTTTATTCTGTACGTCTGTACCATGCTTATTTCCCCCAGTGCACTGGAAATCCTATACCACACTTCGGGGGGAGCAGAGAAAAGTGGTTTACACCAGAGTTTGAAAGGCTCTGCGTGGGCCGGCATGTTTGGCCTTGAACAACTCCTTGAACAACTCCGTGCTTTGATTCCTCTCTCACTAAAGGACTAACATCGGCACTGTCCTACAAGCCTGAGACGGAGGTGTCGTGCGCTGTAAATGCACAGGACTCATATGGCTTTCGTTCCCGCTGGAACTGCTCTACTGACGAGCGAAACAGCGAAAGCTCCCGCTTCCTCCCTTCAAGGCTGCTCCTCGCCCCAGATCCCAGATGGCCTGATCCCAAGGCCTTTTCCTGCTAACAAGAACTGCCCAAACAGAGGCTAATTTAGGGGTAAGATGTCTGAGTGGGGTCTGCGGGCCATACGTTTCCCAGGGAAATTGCTTCTGTCTTTGTAAGCCCCAGCACTGGTGAAGTTTATCGGCTCTCCTGTCTAAGATGTATTATTACAATGGGAGGAGCAGGAGGAGTAGCATGCTCAGCTGTGGTTGGGGTTAATCAAGTATCTCAGTGGACACTTAACCACCTAAAACCTCTGCCCAATCACTATGCAACATGCCTAGCTAGAGGATCTTTTATTTAGGAGAGGATAGGATATGTGTGCCTTCTGCTGCCTCAGAAGTAAATAATCATGGAAAACCCCATCCCTTTTTCCCATCTTTTTTTCGTACAATATCCTGTCCTCTGCTTAACAGTGGTTAAAATAAAGCCTGCTCTTAACAAGATTCCTGTTGAAAAATGAATGGATTGACTGAAACACCAAGTAACAATGGAAAGAGAAATTACTTTTTTAAAATAAAAACTCCTTCCTACCTTGGTGGCCACTTCATGATAATTGGCAGAGTTGTCACTTCTGGATTTCGTCATACGGTTACTAACACATCGCTGTATCTCCAGGTATTGACACGGTTGCAGAAGGAACAGCTAGATGCAATGACAGCTCTGCTTTTACAGTCAAGGGGCCCATGAAAATCACTCAATTCAGAGCCTGCCAATCTCCTAGCCCCACGATGTCAAAAGTCCTAGGGCCAAGGACACCAGTATATAACCCTACACCAACACGGAGAGATAGACGCATTTAAAAGAGGACAGATATTTGTATCACCCGCTCTACAATCAGTTTTAGGTAAAACCAAAAAGTAGCAAAGTCTCCTGGTAGTGAGATCCCGCTGACGTCAGTGGGGCCAATCTAGCTAATCTCCTGGGAGACACACTGGAAAGGAAACAGGAGCAATTACAGAGCTTGGCCACGTTATGCTCCACAAGTTACGGCCTCAGGTGCTGGGGTGTTGGCAATACACCCCTGCACCCCAGCACCACGGAGGCTCCCGGGTGCATGGCTCCAGAAGCAATTTTCTCTCTCCAAGCAGAGCTGTGAGGGGCATGTAAACACTGCAAGCCACCACTCTCCCCTGACTTGCAGAGCCTCTCCTTGCCTAGCTGACGTATCTGACTCACTCAGAACAAAATTTGGAGAAGAAGGACTGATCATGCCCTCAATTGCCTGGGAGGCATTGCTGAACCATCATCGGAAATGGCCTGATTGCTATGAACAAGGGGAAGAACATTTTGAAGAGGCCTAGGCAGGGATGCCAAGACATATCACGCTGCTCAGCTATGTTCAGAGTCCTTTTGTGGAAGTTCACAGGAGGCACTTAGGGACAGGACGAAGGGCAACGGTTGAGGAGCCACAGGTCTGTCCATCACACAGAGCACCCTACGGAAAAGGCCGCCAGGATGCGTTCTGCCAGCAAGATTCATGTCGAATACCAGAGACTGGGTCTGGGGGAGGCCATTGAGTTTAGGGACAAACAACCCCTCTGAGGAGCAGCCAGAGAAATGTGACACAGCCTCAGAAGAAACGCAGCAGTAGATGCATGCAACCATTCCCACCCTGGACACTGCCAGGGCAACAGCGAGGAGGGAATCTGAAGTGACAGCACTGCTTTCTCGCTCAACAGGGTGAATCCAGGACACAGGCACGGCTTAAAATGTGACTTCCCTGTCACTTTGTGTTCAAACCTTGGCGTTATTTATAAGCAGGGTTGTGGGGTTTGCTTCCTTTCCTTGAGAATTTTTCCTTCTCGTGACTTTTATCAGTAAAACCAGAAGAGAAGGATCTGTTGGTAAGGGTGCGAGGGATGACACAATGCCTCAGCAGCTCAACCTCTTTGTCCAGATCTCCAAATGCCAAGGCCTGGGAGTGGCTTCCCTAAAGTGAGGAGTCCTCCCAAACGCAATGGGTGCAGACTGTCCCGTGTATCTTCATCTGCAGGATCCAGCTCTCCATCCGGCATTATTAGATGCTCCCCTGACAAATGTAAGCTTGAATAGCATAGACTCAAAGTACCCTTTTTGTCTTTATTTTCTAACTTATACTTAGAAACAGGCCAGCGAGTATTTTTGGTAAAATTTTCACCTGCTTCCAAGTCAGTTAGGCTGATCTTAAGATAAGGACATAGACACACAGGGATCAGATTTTTAAAGCACTGAAGTACCTGAAAGTGCAGAGAGACACCTAGCTGTTTCCCATTGCTCTCAGTGCAGAAGAACTGGGCACAGACAGTGAATTTAATCCCAATACCTCTATACTGGAAAAAATGTGAAGAACAAACTGTAGATTGCAGAAGGGCCATGGTGCCTTTTGTTTCTCTGAAGCATCAACAGCTTGCAAGTCATGTTTTGCAACATAATCCACACCAGACAGACCACGTGTGTTGGCAACAGTCTTAGTACAGGAGCCTGTGCTAATCAGTTATAATCAATTATATTCCTCAGACAGACAACAAAAGCACGGTACTTGTGCACCGTGTTATGATCCCATCTCCCCCTACCTATTCCCTATGACAGAAGTAACAGAAGAGAGTGTAGGTCTCCCAGGTCCCAGACAGGTTCCCAGTCTCCCCACCACCATCACCTCCATCCCCATCCCAGCATACCCACCAAGCCATCAAGCTGGCCAAGAGATGAATAAGCAGCCCAACTAAAAATGTGCCCATGCAGAACATGTCATGAGTGTTCACACTAATAAAAGTGAAATGTTGACAAGTTTAGGCCCTAAACATGTCAGCATTTATTCTTATGGCTTAACTAATCGTTGTGTATAATGTTGGTTAAGAAAATTTACACTTCCCAGTGAATAATGTATAAACCAAGGCTCACATGAGGGCAAATTTTTACAAAAAAAAAACAGTAAAACGCTTCAAAATTGTACTGGCAACAGAACTGCAACTGGCATGGCAATTAGACACAATTTTAATCAGATATGAGAAAAATGAACCAGAAGATTATTTTATTAGCCTGGGAAAGATGGTCAAGCTCCTTGCAGCTCTCATTTACCATTTCCTTTAAGGTGATGATGATGATAATTTTATTATTAGATTCAAATTCCTCCTGTTGTTTTTAACTCAAGAGTCCAACTGGCTTTACAATAGGGTAGTTACTTAAGTCACTCTCCCAAGGAATTAACTGTGTACAAAGCTGCTGCTGCACTGAATCACTTTTATTTTCAAATCCATCTGTCCATTGCTATTTTTAATGTACTTATCCCGATGAGAACTGCACCCACACCACCACACCGTGCCTCACGCAAAGGGGACTAAGGAAACACACCTCAGCTTCTCCAAAATCAGTGTTCTAAGCTGTGAGCTTCACTTAAAGCTTGTCTTTAGGAGACAGGCAGGGCACTGTGGGCACCCTCAATAGCTTCCCGCTCAGCTCCTAAATAACCTGGGCACCCTACCACAAAGAAAGCCATCATGCTGTTGGGGCTGCCTTGTAGCACATGGCATGCTTGAAGCCCTGTCTGAAGTAGGGTTTCTCCCCTTGCAAGACCTGATAGCATATCTTCAATCAGCCCGATGCAGGAGCCTGCATGCCCTGGAGGGGTGCAGAGCAGCGTCCATTCCAGGGAGTGTGTGGGGAGCACCCCTGAGATGCCAAATATGGGGGTTCAGCTCCCCCGGGTGCACTAGCCAAAGACCATTGCAGGATTAAGTAGCACAAGCCTACACCTGCAAGTGGGAAAAGAGGCTACAGCGTCCCTCCCTCTCCAGTCCTGCCAGCACTCCCTGCAAAAGGCAGAGGGATTGCTCTGCAGGTGTTCGCTGAAAACAGCACATAAATGTTTCAAACGCCGCTGCATAGGTGTCACTCCAAAGCCATAAAAAAAAGGAAGGTGGAGAGCCCTCAAGCCCTCAAATATCAGATATTCTTCTCCCCCCTACACAATTTTACAGGCTGAGGAGTGATGTTAGCTGAAACCTCTGTTTGACAGCTTTTCCTCAAAAACTGAGCATAAAACCAGCCTCAGAAGTGTTAGCGATGTTGCCTGGAGAAGACCTCTTGGATTTACGGGCAGTAATTAATACTTAACCTTTAGCTCCAGTGAGGCAGCTGTGCTGCGGGGTTAGTAGGAGTCACCGTGTTGGTAAACGATAATTGCACTGCGCATACAGCCCTGAGCTGAGCACCCTACAATTATGGGGGAAGGTTTCCTGGGCCTCTTGCAAAGGCCCTCAAGTTAGGAAGGTCTCACCAGGCAAAGCTGGAAAGACCCTGTCCTGCAGGACAGACTCTAAGGCCAGGGAAGCTGAAGCCTCTGAGGACAAGGCACAAACAGCACCTAAGAAAGAAGGATCCCTCAGGCCACCCATGTCCTGCTGGTAGCAAGAGTGGGGGGTGCTCTCCACTATGTCTTTACACACTGAAGCATATATTCAATACCTTGAGGCACTCTGAGTTGATCCATCAGACCAGTTGAGGGGGGATAAAATGGGACATTGAGCTCAGGTGTACTTTGGTCCCTGTGATTGCCATGGCATGAGAGAAGCACTGCTCCCCTCTCTCTCTCTGTTTTGACTTCCACCCCGATTACATCCCTTCTCTGGGGTGGGAGTACCATCCGTAGGTCTCCTCAACTGTTTTGGCTGAAGGAACCCCTTCCCATCGCTTGCCACGCTGGTGGATGGGAATACCTTGGGTGCAGCCCGAGACGCCTGCAGGCATGAAGAAAGTCTCCTGCAAAGATGGAAAAGGGTCTATGGAGGGCAGCAATGCTGGTGACTCTTCACAGAAGACCTGTCTTCTTGACACCTGGCCAAGTCTGGCTCCTCTGGAAATAAAATAAACAAGCATTAAAAGAGGCTGTCTTCCACATAAGCCAAGGAAAAGACAGTTTGCCTGCTATTAAATATCAGTAATACCAGCCAAACGCCGATACCAGCAAAACACCACTATGGGTGTTATATAAATATAAGGGGCCAAATCACGAAGTCTTGAAGTCATTCATGAGTCATGGCTGCGAGGGCTTCATCTGACCTCTCTCATACTGCAGGCTGTCATGTTTTACCACGATACCTCTATAGTGAGCCCAGTCCGCTGGATTAGACTCAGTCACACCTTCTGTACAGACATCCACACCTCTGCCAAAATACAGTGAGGAACAACGGCACCCACTGCTGCCCTCAGCAGCTTATTCAAGTGGTTAATCGCTGCATGTCCCTTATCTCACATTTGAATTTGTCTGGCTCCAGCTTCTGGCCTCCAGTTTTGGAGAAGGTCCTTTCTGTGCCTGGTATTTTCTCCCCGGGGAGGTATTGTCATGCAGGGCACTTGTTGATCACCGCAGGCTTCCCCTCCCAGCCGGCAGCACCAGCCCCAAAGGCAGAAGTGGAGTCACAACCTGACACTAAGTAAACACCCCAGCTCCATTTGAATGGAAGGGCTGTCCAAGTGGCCTCCAAAAAAAAAATTTCAAAAAAAGAAAAAAGAACAAAAAGGCTTGCGGGGGCTCTGCCGTATTTGTTTTAGTCCCCATTTGCTGTCTGGGGGAAGGGGAAAGGAGAGGACAAGGGCCCCTCCGCCCCCTTCTCCCAGCCCTGGCCAGGCGTGCATCCATCCCACCCTCGCCCCTGCGCCGGCTTTCGGCTCCCCTGGAACTGAAGAGCGAGTAAGACCTCTCGGATCTGGCCTCTAAGCTGATAATTGCAACCCCTTCACTGGCACAAGGCGGCTCTCATGCCATTTTGACCCAAACTATGTCTTCTTTCTGTATATTTTTAATTAGACTCAAGAATGCAGAAAAACCAGCGTGAGATCCTTTCATTCCCCTTTGTTTAATATCTGTTATTATGACATTAAGTGTAGGGTTTTGTTGTGGTGGAGAGTTCAAAACCCCCCTCGGTTCTGCTGCTCTAGCCATGGGTTCGTGTACATTAAAGTGGTCATTTTCGGATTAGCTCTTGCTTTCCCTTTGATGCATATGAAACGCTGAGCCAGTTAGTTGGAGAAGGCATTTTACCTCTTTTGTTGCCCTTCCTCGCAACCAACGGCAGGGAGAGGAGGAAAGCCCCCTGGCTCTCTCTTTAAATCAGAAAGGAATTTCGAAAGGTTTTAAAGCTTTAGTTGCCACTTCTGTCTGGGGTTGCCTGGCCAAAAATAGATGGGGTTTGTTTTCAAAGGAGCAGGCTACAAGGAGCCTCGTATTTGCTGCTGCTGTCGTCGCTGTTGCCGTCGCTCGTGCGCCTGTTCCCGTCGCTCGTGCGCCTGTTCCCGTCGCTCGTGCGCCTGTTCCCTGGGAATTCAGGAGTGCCGAGAGCAGAACCGCGGCTGAGCAGGGGCACAGCTCAAAACTTTTCTCTGGGATGCGCATGTTTTAGTGGTGGGAATCAGCATTTTGGGGCAATCAAAGCCTTTTTTTTTTTCCCCTCTTGTCTCTTCCTTTTTTGTCTTTTTTTTTCCCTTTCTTTTTGATTTGGCAGTTAATGGGAAGCAGAACAAAGGTTTGGTTGAACACACGCTAGATTTCACGTACGCCTCACATTACACCAACAGCCCTGTGTTTTCTTTCCATCTGCCTAAGACCTACACTCTGCACGGTTATTTCTGCAGTATGTCTGATATTTTCTTCCGAGGAGAGAGCATTTTCAAGACAGCCTTGAGCCCTTCCCACCCTAACCGTTCGTATCATTACAACTAATCCTAAGGGCTCTCGATGAAAATAAAATTGAGTCAATTGGAAAAAAAGAGGAAAAAGATAGTTAATTAGGGAGGGGAGGAAAAACAAAAAAGAAAACAAATACACACAGAGAACTTTTCTGCCATCCTAGAGATCATCCCAAATATTCGTGTGAAAGTCGGGCAAACCGGGGACGGGGGGGTAGAAGGTCAGGGGGGAGAGGGGGTTTATGTCAACACCGCTCGTGATGGAATAATGCGCCCCAACGTGAAGTGACAGCCGCGGGGCATGTGAAGTCACAACTTCTCCAGGTGACAGGTGCTGCAGCAATTCAGATGCGAGGGAGCCTCTCCTGCTCCCTCCCACCCCCGCCAAAGGCATCAATAACCGGGGAGCGGGGACTGCCGGGCTGCCCCTGCGAACGCGGCTCCTCTGCTTTACATACAAATAGGGAAGCAGGGCTCATGAAATATGCCTGATCCACCAGAATTATTTTTACCTTGGGAANACTCCTGAAGGGGCTTTTGCTTCCGAATCCCCCCTCTTTTTTTTTTTTTTTTTTTTTTTTTTTTTTCCTCGTAAGGCCGTGCCTAATCAGCGAGATATGTTTTAATTTAAAAGCCAACAGACCGCAGCTGAACTACGCTACAGAAATCCGATGTAAGGATAATTTGGAGTATTCAAAACCGCTGAGTCAGCGGCGGAGCCCATCTCCATGGCTAGAATATTGTTTCTAACTCCGGCTGCTGTGTTTCACTTACTGTTATACCGATTGTATCGTGTAATTATTGTTTGTTTTCCAAAAATGTAATTACCTTTTTCTTCTTTGTTTCCTTTGCAACTTTAAATCTGCCAAATGCCTGACTAAGGCAGCTCCAGAAAATAAAAATTAAAAAAAAAAAAAAATTAAAAACCTAATGAAAGGGGAGGAGGTCTCTTTCTCTCTAGCCAAAGATTTTCTCTCTCAGGCACCTTCTTGCATCGACGATCTAATAAAAACACCAGCACGTGTAGAACAAAACCTTTGGAAACGCCCAGCCCGGTTTGAGGAAGGCATCGGCTCCCGGACAGCCCCACGCGTTTCTCGGGTGGCTTTCCCTCGCCGCGGGCTCGGGGGGGGGCGGCGATTCCGCACAGAGCAATCTGCGAAGGTGTTAATAGTAATAATAATAATGATAATAACAATAAAGCTGTTGAGCTGTTTCCAGCCTGGCGGCTGGGGCCAGGCTGCATGGCGGGACCGGGTGGCCCCAGGGCCGGTGGGGGGGTCCGGGGGAGCCGGGGAAGGGGGGGGTCCCCTGCGGGCCCCCCCCCCCTCGCCGCAGGTACAGGGGGGGGGGGCGCGGAGTGGCTGCCCGCCGGTGGCCGCCGTCGCCAGGCAGGAGACGACGGGGATGGGCGGGGATGCCGCCCCGCAGCCGGGAAAGCCGGGTCCCCGCCCCGGCACCGGCCGCTCGGCGGCAAGTTTGGCTGCCGGGCCGAGGAGAAGGGAGGATGGAGGATGCTGACCTCCCGCCGAAACGTCGCGTTGCTCTTCTTGGGGCAACTTTAAAGGGTCGGCCCAGCGGAGGGAGGGGGGCACCCCGGGCGCAGAGAGGGAAGGGCTGGCGTGCCGAAATGCAGGGCGTCCTTCGGCTCTCGCAACGCCGGAGGTGTCCCGGCGAGAGTCGGAGGAGTAGAATACTCGGAGTGGTGTTCAGCGTTGCGCCGGGAGAGGTTAATCGGCTTTCCCTCTCCTTTAATGTAGGATCCGGGAAGAGTGAAACCGTGTAAGATCAGCTCTCCCCATAAATTATACCTGCTTTAGTCAAAACGGTGCAGAAGGGTCAAATCCCTCCCCCACCCCCCACGCCGGCAAACCTCCCCTTGGCTTCCCCGGCGATTTCCCCCGAGCAAGGGCTTGTGGAAAGCACCGGGGTACCGGGCAGCTGAAGGCGCTTCGCACCGCACCAGCGCCAGAAATTGCTGTCGGGCTGATTTTGAAAAGGGTATGGAGAGGGTGGGAAACCTCGCCCTCGCCTTGCCTGGGTAGGAGGATCAGCCGCGGTAACTCCTGTCCTCAGGAGCGTGGGTCTGGGGTTCCTCAGCACGGAGAAACAGATAGTCCCTGAAACCGCAGATTTTATTTCTGGCAAACAATGCTTCCCCCGGCCAGCGTTTGTGTGCGAGACGAGTAATTGTGCTCCCTTGCTTAAATAAATCATTGATGGGTGAAATTACACATGCTCACTTAAAATGTAATGTGATTAAGAGATTATGGGATCGCAGTTAATATGTTGCCTCACAGCTTCTGGACCCAGTTCCTGACACCAGAAATCTATCAGCCACAACTGTCCCTCCGTGGGGGGAGGCGGCTCCTCCTGCCACCGGCAGCCGTGAGGNAGCGAGGGGCTGGGGCTGCAAGCTGATTACCTCTCATCTGAAAGCTGCTCCATTTCCTCACACATCGGGTAAGTCCTTTATCATGAAGTGGCACAAGCCCTGCCGGGGGCTATTGGTCGCCCCGAGGAAGGAGCCGGGATGGCAAGCGGGATCCTATCATCAGGCTGCATAATAACCCCGGGCTCGCCACAGCTGCGCTGTGACCCTTTGTGATGGAGCCGATAGCGCTCCCGTGAAATAATGTCCTCCTTTTGGGTGTGAAATCACCATGTTTATTAATTGAGCTAGACATGAGGGTTACCTTTTTCTTTCCAAGCCATGAAAATTTGTGA
>VYZW01020479.1:6629-22377 GCA_013401315.1 Balaeniceps rex | reverse complement strand
CCCCCGTCTCCCCGCCCCCCCCCCAAGTTGTGTTGCCAAGGGTTTGAGAGAGCAGGACCAGCTGGAGAGAGGAGCTATTTTGGAGGGCCGAGCGGGACCGGGCTCCACGGCAAGTTCAGATTCACGCAGACACCCCACACCTCGCTCAGCCGCAAAAGCAGCCCCCCACTCCGGCCAAGCACCGCGGGGAAATGCAAAACGCGCCCCAAAAAGATGGAGGCCGGAATGGGGAGGGATGTGCACCGCGCAGCCTCCGCGGACCGCGCCGCGTGGGGATGCGCGCAACCCCACGCACTCTCTGCGGGAGGTGGGTCGTGCCGAAAGACTAAGGCTCTTCTCTCTCCCCACGCACTTCTTTTTCTTCTTCTTCTTTTTTTTTTTTTTGCGTTGCAATTAGGCTTGTAACGAGCTTATTGCAGTATGCGTTTCTGGGCCAATAATACTTGTATTTAACCTAATTAAAGCCGACCTTTTAAAAGATCTGAAATATAAACACGCCTTTTTTTTTTTTTTCCTCCCCCCCTCCTTTCCTACTCTGGTTTAGCAATTTAACGTTTGAATCTCTGGGCTGGAACATGCAACCTTTCACCAGAGCACGGAGGGAGGGAGAGAGGGAGGGAGGGGGGAAAGTAGCAAAAACCTGCGGATGAGGCGGAGGGACTGGCTTTGCCCGAGCATCCGCGACAGGCTTCCAGGTAGGCAGCTACCCCCACCCTCCCCCGCCTCCTGGGACGAGATCTCCCCTCCTCTTCCTCATCCTCCGGTGGGCAGGGGGCGGCAAACAGGGAGCAGGCCGGGTACCCCCCCCAGGAGTCGGGGTGCGCACCGCTGCTCTGCCGGGCGCCGGGACCCACGGGGGGACACCCTGATCCCGGGGGAGTGTGGGGTGGAAAGGGAAGTGCATCTCCCTGCGCGCCGAGCAATTTTCAGCCGAGCTCTGCCCGCCGGGGGGCGGGCACAGCTGCGTGGGGCCCGACACGAGCCTCCCACTGGAGGCAGCGGCACTCCTGCCTGCCTGACTGCTGCTTCCCAGCCGGGGTGAGGCTGAGAGGCTGGGGCAAAGCCCCTGAAATAAGTCGGTAACGGGTGTGTGCCTTTTACACCCATCACACAAGAACTGAACGAGCCTATATCCCGTCAAAGCCCATCCTCGCAAAATTTCAGCGAGGTTTTTTCCGATCAATGGGAAATTTAAACTTTTTTTTTCCCCAGGGCAAACCCGAATATGCTAATTTGTTTAATTTTTTTATTTTACTTTTTTTTTTTACCGGGTAATCAAAATTATCCTGGGATTTTTTTTTTTCCGCTGAATGACATTACAAAGAATTTTGTTAAAGAAAGCCAGACTAATTGCTGCCAGAAGAGTCTTTTCATAGAAAAGTCTGGTTTTCATAAGGCAGTTTCTGTGGGTGTTGCGGTTAAATCCAAACCTAGTGGAAAGGGGATTATTTTTTTCTTCTTCTTTTTTAAGGCGATTTTTCTCAGCAGCAGGAAAGACCCGCGCTTTAGTTAAAAACTATTCAGGGACTCACGGGGCAAAAACACTGCGAGGAGAAGACGCCGGCGCACTCCCGAGCCGTCGCATGTGTGCTGGGCGGCTCTCCCCTCTCCCCCCGCAGCAGCTTCCCCGGTGTGTCCCGGCAAAGCCCCGGCGGCAGCTTCGCCCGGGTCGGCGCTCTGCGGGCTCCCTCGGAGACTGGGGCGGAGAGGATGGAGGGGCGGCGGGGTGTGAAGTGCGGGCATCCCGGCGGTGCCCCGCTCTCTTGGGAAAGCCTCGGTCCTCACCTGCGGCGACCCCAAAGAGCTGATGGGGGAAGCAGGACCCCCCCCGCCCCGGTCCGCCTGGCAGCCAGGCCAGCCCCCCAGCAGCAGCAAGGCGGGCAGGTTAGGAGGCAGCCCCCCCGCCTTAGGGAGCGCAGCGGCCTTCCCGGGAAAGGTGGGCCCGGGGTCGGCGGCGGGGCGGTGGGGGCTGGCCCCCATCAGCCATCCCAGGCAGCTGTGCAAAAACAAGAGGTGAGAAAGAGCTAAACAGTCCCGCGAGGATGTAAAGATCGCGCACATCTTTCTCCTTTTTTTCTCCCCCCCATTTTAAATCTCCCTCGGTTAACCATCCTGCCTTCCGCTCCTTTCACTCCCTCAGCTCGGGGCTCCTAGGAGGAATTTTCAACACCCTTCGCAGCATCCACGACCCCTTGCCCGAAGGTGAAGGGAGGAAAAATAAATAAATAGAAGACGGAGCCCTGCTCTGCCGCGGGGCAGAGCCTGCCCCACGCTGCCCCTCCGAGGGTCCCGAGCCGGCCGGGGAGGGTAGGAGCATCCCTGCCCCTCTCCCGTGCCCAGCGGCTCTGTCCCGCCGGGTTGGGGCTGTCTCCGCCGGGCGAGGGGGGAAAACCGGGATGAGGGCAGATTCCTGCAAAACCTCCCCTTCCCCCAGCCACGGAGAGTCGCGGGAGTTTTCCAGCCGCTAATTCCCAGCCCTTGCCCTGTCACCAGCAGCACAAGTACCGAGAGGTGGAGGTTTCACACACTCCCTCCCAGCCCCTCTCCTTGCCCCGGCGTGCACGGCTCGGCTGGCCGGGCTGGCTGCTGGAGCTGCCCCTCTTCGTCGCATCAGGGAAAAGAGCTCAACCACCCGGCGGAATGGCTTTTCTTTCTTTTTTTTTTTTCCCCCAGCAACAACAACATCAACATCATACTCAAACGCCTTTGCAGGCTGAGCAAACACATCCCGGTGCTGCGCGGTGGCCCTTTTGTTCCCGGTGGGGGAACGGGGGACCCGGCCCGACTCGGCCCCGCCGGGGCTGCGGGGAGCCCGGTCCTCCCCTCCCTCCTCTCGCCGGAGCGGGGACTTGATAAAAGAAGACAGGGCTCTGAAAGGATTTGATTGAAATGGCGTGTGCCAAGCTGATGGGAGCCAGCGAGGGACAAAGCGCCGAGGAGCCATGGACACTCGAGCAATTATTCCTCCACGCTGAAGGTGGATTAGTGCAATGGAAAGAAGCATATGTTCGGCCTGGGGCGACACTCCCCCTGGCTGGGTTTAGAGAATGAGAGCGGAGAAGGAGGCTGAACCTGGAATATCAACTATCCGGGAGACAGCCCACCCCACCCCCTCTTCTCCCAGCCTCTCCAAAAGTCTCAGGGATGGAGAGATAAATACGCACGCCCATAAAGATAAATAGATAGATACGCACATACACATGAACACCCATAAAGATAGATGTGCGCACACCTCTACATGCAGCCGCGCGCGCACACAGCTCTACACACCGGCAGGCAGGCAGGGAGAAAGAGGCGCCCCAGGTGAAAAACATCCCCGGGTATGACAATGCGAACAAATAAACAGCCGGCCTCCAAGAGGGTCCTAGCAGCAGCCAGTTCTGCTGGAGGCTCCAGTTTCCCCAGCCCTTTCCCAGGAAACTTTCCAAAAGCAGCTGCAGTGGTCCCCCCCACTCCAAGCTCTCCTGGAGATAGAAGGCAAAAACCTCAGTTGCCCCTTTTCCATCTGATTTTTTTCCAAGCCACATCCACCTCCTGCTTTCTCTCCCTTTCCCCAGCTCCCTGCAAAACCCCATCCTTTCCAGCAGGATAGCCGCAAGCTCTCACAAGGGTGCGGGGATGGGAAGAAGCCCCAGCAGCCAAGCCTGACAGCCCCCACCCCAAACACCAGCACCCCAGGAGCAGCCTGCATCCAGGCTCTGTGGCAATAGGACACCCATCAGCTTCTGGCCTAGGTCATCTACACCCGTACTAAGAGCCACAGGCTCCAAAACCTGGGCAGGAGCGCCTTTTTAGCACTGTTATAGTGTAGCTCATTAGGTCTAATGAGGAAAGGAGCGCTGAGGCCAGGCACAGACCCTGCCTTCCCACCCAGCACTGCCCCACTGCCCTTCCCCTGCCTGGTCGCACCAGTGTGTCCCTCAGCGTGGGGTGTCTCCCCAGCTATCGTCCAAGCCACCCCGCTTGCAGGGCAGAGAGATAATCTCCATCACAGGAGAGGAATGGCCATGGCAGCAGAGGAGAGACAGGACAAGCACAGGGAGCAGCAGCCAGCAGCAAGGGAGAGGGCAAGGAGGACATGCTGGAGGGAGGGGAGCCTGCCAGCGGGCCTAAAAGGGGGGAAGGGAGGGAGAAAAAAAGGAAAGGGAACACAGCTCTCCCTTTCTCCTGGGAGCTTCAAAACATGCTCTGCTCTACAACCAGAAACATGCCCCAAATATTTCACACCTCCGCTTCTTTATCCTCAGCTTTGGGGATCAGGGTGGATCATACACAGACAGGAGGGGGCCAGCCATGCCCAAAGCAGCACCAAGTCAGGAAGTTTCGCAGGACAAAGGAGTGGGTAGGAACATAACCAAAAACATTGTGTAGAAGAAATATACATCCCTCAGCCTGCAAGTGTAACTGCACAGCCCACACTCCTGCTAGAAAACAACTCTCTATTCAGAGCCCCTGCATCTGCTTTCAATAGAGTATTACAAAGGGAATTAACTATACCACAGGCAACAACAGCAATGGGGCTTGAGAGCATCTCTGGATGGGGAAGGTCTTCACGTAGATGCTGCAGATCTCCTATAGAAACTAGGATGTGTGTGTGTGCACGCACAGCACGCTCGAGCAACGACATGGTGAAATAACTCGCACTTCACACGTGGCAGTCTTCCACCTTCCTGCTCCGAACACAAGACGATTTCTTCCTCACCTAGGCTATATGCTTTTCCAGTTTACCCTCCTTACCCTGGTTTGAAGGTGTCTGTGCAAACGAGCTCTGTGACTACGAACAGGACATTAACCACGGAGCTTGGACTAACCTCAGGGCCCTGGTTTCAAGAGGGAGGGACTCACATACTTGCACGGGGAAACCACAGGCTTTGGGTGCTGGCACCTGCCTTGCAAAATCAGGGCCTAAAAGAAAAGCACCACTGGGAACCAACTGGTCACTCCTACCCTAGTCTGATTTCCAGACTGCATTCACTCAGTGAAGGTGCTCTAACCACTCCGTTGGTTAGATAAGAATTTTTGGCCCTTTGGGCCACCAAAGTTGAACTCAGCACCAGAGAGACATGACTACAGTGGCTGTAAGAGGGAATAGAAGACCACAAATCTGTCACCTTTGTATCTACAGCACCAGGCACCAGAACGGTGGAGTAGCAGTTCAGGGACACAAATCTTTACTGCCACCATAAGCTATATTTCTATTTACCCTGCCTGAAGTATCAGCTGTTTCAGCCACCCAAGAAAGCCTAGAAACTTCAACTAGAAGAAGAGAAACGAGGCTATTTTGCTATTCTGAAGCCGGTAAGGCTCTGCTAGTAATGGGTTGTGAAAGACTTTTACTTTTCCTCTGTTTCCAATTGCTTGCTTTAAACTACTTATTTTGGGGAGTTTGGGGTTACTAAACTAAATATTGCAAATAGAGAGGCTGCAAGCTATGCAGAATAAATTATTTAAGGACCGAGCTTGGCTGATTCCTTTTTTCCTCCATATTGGAGATAAAAAAAGAACACATTCTAGTAATCCCTGCTCATTTTCACGGCCATTCTTGCACCTGTAACTCAAATAATGAAGCCATTTGTTATTTATATTGCACTTTCCCCTCCATTCTAGATTTCTAACGATCTGACCCCATTTTATGGCCCTGACAAAGCCTGAAACCGGTGTGGACTTCCAATAATTGAACGATATAGGGAAAAATCTTTAGCTGGAATGAAGCAGATGTTAGCTTCATGCAGTCCCCTAACTTGATTATTCTTTGGACACGTTAGACAAGCATTAGTGATTGATAATGATGCTAATTAACCCCTTTCCTTTCCAAAACAGCAAACCAACGCCAGCAGGATTCTGCAAACAACACAGACAAAGTACGGCATATATCAATATCTGTTCAAAGTGGATCAGTGACAACTTCATTGCCCAGCGCTCGACAAAAATCTTCTCCCGCCGACACCGAGCCGGCTCCAAATCCGCTCTAAGAGTTCAGAACTCCCGCCGCTTGCCGGCAGGGAGCAGAGACGTAGCCCTTCGATTCAGAAAAGGTGCACGGGACAGAATCAGAGGCACCATTTATTTTTTACACTCCCGACCTTTCGCGTTTGATTATCAAGACGGTTTAAATCACTCTGCCCTCACTAGCTGGGACGGGCTTCGCATTGCTCCCCGTCGGAAGGGCGCTTGTTATTTTAGCTACCCTTTGCGAACGCAAGGGCTGACTCTCTGGGAATCTGGTCTGGGCTGAGACATGCACTGTACTGAGGAGGGAAAGGGAAGTGCACATTCTGGAATTTAAATGAGAGGCAGAAGACGAGTAAACAAACAAGGAGCTGATCTGATTACGCAGTCGAATTTATCATGGACAATAAAGAAATCGCCTTTAAATGTAAGGGTTTGGATAAATGAATACTCCTAGCAAGTGAATAAAATGTATTCAATTAACTAAAAACCTCGTGCACTTCTGAACTGAAGTGGAATCGACTGTAATTGATTTATTTGAAACCAGAGGTTAAGGACTGAATTAGCTAAGTACAACTGGGTATTTCAAGCCACTGACTTCTCAAATGTCAAATCCCTTCTATTTTAAATATTATTTCAGCTGCGGGGCATTGCTGTCCTGATGGCTGTTCCACCAGTTAAATCTCAAATTATATTAATATTCGATTTTTGGAGGGTGGGGTAAATCACGGTACAAAGAGGAGGGCTGTCCTTGTTCATGGTGAAAGAGCACCGAGCCGTATTTTGGTTCACATGTAGGAATGAGCTTAGCCTGGCAGCAATGATCTAACATTCAGCCACCGCTCACCGTCATTTCAGCCAATCTGGGGGAAAAAAAATAACAGCAGATTTTTGTTTGGTGTATAAAAGCATGACCTAGAATTTCACTGCTGCGCCTTGATCGCAACGTTAAAAACGCATCCGAAGAACGCTAAAGTAATTAGCACGTTTTAGTAACTGCATATTGGTCACAGCAGAAGAGGCTGAACCGAAGCTAGTCCGATTTCCATTATCGCCTGTAAAATCCTTCCTCAGAAATAATAGTAATAAAGAAATCTATGCAAGGTCATTTCATTGCTGTTTTCTGGTGGCTTGCTAATGCAGCAGCAGGATACTTAAAATGCGCTCTCCTAGCATAAAGTAGCTAATTATATCTTTAAAACATTATTTATTATGACCTTATAATGTTCTAGCATAAGACTGCTTTATACATTGCCCAGTATAAAACGATTATATTGGGTACAGGTTTCAAAAAGTAACAAGCATCTGTAAATCCAGATATGAATGAATGGTATTTAATAAGATTGTTTTCGTTTAAAAATGAGTATTTATGTGTTGCTGTAGAAAGAGCAGCAATGTATTGCTGTTTATGAATGCTATTGTGCCTGAGGTTAGGATCCCACACACAATCTGAGATGCAGCCAAGAAAAACAGCCCTGATAGACAATGCTTCACTTCACCTGCTACAATACTGTGCATTTCATTTATGTCAAGAATATGTACAGTTAGGGTTCATTCACCTCATTATTTTGTTACATCTACTTTACAGTTAACCAGTCTCTCTTGGAAATAATAAATAACTGTTTTTTAAAACAATTGCAGCTTTGCATTCAAAAGATCCACTTTCAATTTATAGGAAAAAAATATTCACCATTTTTATAAACTGGCTAGCTCTCGAAAATAGAATTTAGACTCCACCAACTCTCTCTCTGCTTGGCAAGATTGATTTTACACTGCCTTCCATAAGTAGATTACCAAAGCAAAATGAAACATCTTGGGCTTTATCTAATGCTTTGCTTCACCAGCCCTACCAAACGTCAAAATATATGAGCAAATGTTAATTCTCTTTGCAGCTTTATTGTAAACACCTCCCTCTTAACCTCCTCAATTTCTGCCTGAGCAAAAAGGAAAAAGGGGGGGGGGAGGGGGAAGAGAGAGACAGTCAGGGAGAGAAGGAAAGAGAAAGAGAGAAAAATCAGCCACTACCACCAAAATATCATCAGCACTTAAAGGAGACCATCTCTTTAAAACGCCTTTACATTCTAAACTGCATTAGCCTCCCTTCCTATGACACAATATAATCCAGCCTGATCCTGACTTCGCCTACCCCCTGGGCCAAAGAAAATAGATTCAAAGTCTGAATTCTCACATTTTTACAGCCCATCTTCAAGATGTACACTCACTCCATTTTTTTTTAAAGCAAACTTCCCTATTTCACAACTGGTTTCCACAAGAAGAAACTCAAGATAAAAAAAATCAGTCCCTTATAAACTGACACAACCATCTCAAAATGTCAATCTGTGCATTCCACTAAAACACGAACCATCAATCAGAAATAATCTGTCTCCTGCAAGATTTCACTAAAGTTCACAACCGTGAGATGATTTTCTTGGCATCGACTACGGAGCTTTTCTTTTTTCTTGAGGGGGAGGGAGCACCCGGCTCTGATTCACCAGTATATAATTTTTTTTCATAGCACCTAATTTTCGGTGTTTGCTCGGTAATGATTCTTTTTAAAATGTCCTTCTCGAGATAATGTTTTTTTTAATCTCCGCTTTCCGTTAGGACAACTACACGTACAAAATTTTATAGGCTTATAATTCTGCACGCTATATATAAACACAAATAAAAACCTAGAGGTCAACATAAATAAAATAAAACTTTATTTTTTAAATAAAATTATGTTTTGGTTAAAGAAAAGATAGTGTGTCATTTTGTTAGTAGTACAGACAATTTTTTATCCAAAAGAATACATTGTGCTTTATTGTGTCATTTGTCTGAATACAGACTCAGTGGAATATCTAAATGATACCCTGCTCTGAACTCCAAGTTGAAAGTAAGTTTTTATTATACTTGAGGGAAACAATGGGTTCAGCTGCTTATTGCAAGGAGCAATTGTCAAGGGAGAGTTAAACTCAATTACTGTAACCATACTGAATAAAAAATACTGCCAAGAACAAAAATACGCCTGGGTAAAGACAGCCACTGAATAAAAAAATCGACATAAAGCGTATCAAATATTTATTTATCTGGGCAACAAAGGACTATGATACATTGATAGGCATGGAAACTACTGCCGGCACAACTCAATACAATACAACTATAACTGCTTCCAATATGGCCAGTGGAAATACAGGATACCAGGTGGTCCCAAATGTTTGAAGTTCTTTGGGAAAAAAAAGAAAAAAAGGAGAAAAAGAAAAACAAAAGAAAGGGAGAAAGAAAGGAAAAAAAAGAGGGGAAAAACAAGGAAAGAAAAGCTAAATCTTGTTTTAAAAGACAATATTAATTTATTGCTCTGATGGTGCTTTCGGGAGAAGGACAGTGGATGAAAATAACTTCTTCTTTCATTTTCCACAACACATAAGGGTTGTAAAACCACTAACATGTTTAAAAACCTTGCCGGGGTCCAACATCACTTTATTTTATCTTCAACGAGAAACTAAATGTCATACTAATTATATATAAAAATTCATGGTTTTTTATTTGTTCAGCTGCTTCATTGTCGCCTTTAACATGCTACAACAGGGCTAAAAATGATGAATCCCAGAGAAAAACCCCCAAAAAACCTCTGATATCTAAATAAGTACCATGAACCACATGATGAACTAAGAGGGGAAGATTTAAAACCCACTAAACAAGAGGTAAACGAGATCACCAGATAAATAAAAAAAGGCTTAAAACAGACTCACCATATTTACAATTCCCATTAAATTACACATAAATAAATATATACATACATGAACACGGATTCCCTTATATAATAACCGTGAATCGTGTTGCAATAGAAAGTTCAAGTTGGTCGCTTTACCTTGGACAGGAAAAAGTTCTACAACTGAAGATATGACATGGAACTGCTTGTGTTTTGTGTTCAAGTTTATTCACAATACTGATAAAATGTCATCAGTCCTTTTGTTTGTTTGCTGTTGCTGCTGCTGTTGTACTTTTTTCGCATTTTTTCGTTTTTAATATGGCTACAATCTTAACTGAAGTTTATGTAAGGGAAGGTGGTGATTCAGTCCGGTGAAGCTCATAGAATTTTTAAAGTATTATTTATTTCTTTTTGGTTTTTTTTTAATTTTTTATATATTTTTAGAAAAAAAAGTCCTTTTCTTTTTTTGTTTTGTTTTTGTGTTTTTTTTTTTCCCTCCTTTTGTTTTATTTAAAAAAAAAGTTCACAAACTCAAGACAGAACTTTTTTTCTTTGCTGGCTCCATCCCCCTGTTCTGTTCTCTTAGGCTCCAAACTGGGGTAAAACGATGGTGGCAACGGGGAGAGAGGGGAAGTTGAGAGGGAGCAAATGGAAATGTGGATGCTGGGAAGGGGTGTGGGGAGAGGGCAGAGCAGTCCTGCAGAGTCGGAGAACAGGATTGGCAGAAGGACGCTCATTCTGTTGCTGTAGCCTGGGGTGCTGGGTGCAGGGGAGAGGGAGGAGGGAGATGAATGGATCGATGGGCTATGAGGGGGAAGGGAGAGGAGTGTGTGTGGGGGGGTCCTCACTTTCGGTGCTTCTCCTCTTTGTCGCCGCTTTTGGTGCTGTTGTCTGTGTGGCTGTTGGGATTGTTGCTGAGGTACATTTTGTCCATGGCCTTGAGTGCCTCGGTGAGATAGTTCTGCAGGGCGGTGACGGCAGCGCACACCGCCGGGCTCCCAAAGCCATGCGAGATGAGGTTGAAGTGGGTCAGGCAGCTCTGGATGCCCGGCTCCAAAATGGGGTTGGGCCGCGAGTTCCCCAGGGGAGATCGGTCCTGAGCCAGCAGGTCGGTGAACTCTTTACAGATCTGTCTGTAGCACAAATGGAGCAGAGAGACAGAGGGAGGGAGGCGGGAGGGAGGGGAAGAGAGAGGGAGAGAAATGAACCATCACTGGCGGCAGCAAAGCCTGTGCATGCTCCCTGCTAGATCACACAAGCGCCCGGATCAAGGGGTCTGCTGCCCCCGAGTGCACACGCGCTCTCTCGCCTCTCCCTCTCCTCTCTACACATCCTTCCCCCTAATTCTCACACTTCCCCGGCACGCACAAACCTCTTGCCTTCACCTCGCATGCACGCACGACTGCGTGCGCACATCGTGCCCTGGCCCCAGCCAACACACAGACAAATAACAGGCGCACAGACAGACACACACCTCCCCCCGGTCCCCGTGTCGCAGCCCCCCACACATCCCCTGCCCAGCTGGGTTTTGGAGCAGACAGGCAGTTTAAAGTTCCCCAGCAAGGCAGAAGGGAACAGACGGGGTGTGATATCCAAAGGGAGGTTCAGGGATTTATCCACACCTTGGAAGATCCTTTTTTCTGGAACTGGGGAGAGGCGTGGGCCTCTTCCTTCACAAGGCTAAAAGATGCCCGTGTGTCGGGAAGAAAGAGCGAGGGCAGAGAGGGGAATCGAGGCTTTAAATGAGGGTATTCTGAAACATTTATATATGTACATCTGTATCTCCAAATCCAAAGAGACCTTCCCACAGAGGGGAAGGCTGACGCTAACTGGGGTCTGGAAATTTCCTTCCAGGGAGGTGGGAAGAGAGGATACAAGGGCACGGTTGCAGCAGTTAGGTTATATCATCCACTCGCTCCACAAATGGTTGGGGAAATAACACACCTTATAGCAAGAGAGCTCAGAGGCATGTTGAAACAGTCTGTATTCTAAAACCCACGTTAATGTCTTCCAGCCATAAAGAGGCTCCCATCTTCTGCCTGCGCCCTCTGGCACTGTGCCCTTTGGTGACACCTCCATTGGTAATTAAGGGCTACTAAACAACCCTTTTAATTTCCAGCAAACATATCAAAACAATCATTTTCTTTTCACGCACCACCTGGAAGTCTAGGCAGCCCCACCAATGATAAACTCCGCGAGCATTTTAACTGCATACAGATTGTAATTTAAAATATATTTTTAATATCCCTGTATTCACTAAGTAACAGAGCTGCTTACGCAGAAAGAACCATTGCCAATTTTAATGAACTGAAATCAGTTTAATGTGCCAGTTTTATTTTACTTCCCATTTATTTTAATGTCAATGGGAAGCCTTCCCCTTCTACCTAAATTGATAAGCTAAGTGAAAAGGCCCAGAAAATGTTTTGCTCTGAAGAATTACTGCTTTTTCTTTACCTAAACATCCACCCACAATTTTCACGACTCGCTTTCAAGGTAATCTGCACAAACTGACTTGATGGAAACCAAGCTGGGTTATAGAGTTCTTCTATAGCAGGAGGGCAAATACACCCCCTCACAATCTGCAAAACCATCAGCCACTGGCTATGTGGCAAACGCTCACAAATAAAAGCTCCAAACCCGGGTTTGTCACCCTCCCCTCACTTCTGAGCAACGTGCCAGAAAGGTAAATGTCTTACTTTGTAGCTAGAAGCATGTTTTTTCTTGTGACTTGCTCGTTTGGATCGGAATGTTGTCGGTTGAGAAATTCAGCTACTGCTTTGGCAGGAAATTCTGTCTCACAAACGTACCCAAAATCTCTAGCTAGATGTACTGCTTCTCCTGAAAAGGCAGGCATGGGTGGGGATGGGAGGGAAACACACAGCTCATCAGTACACATCGCACAGAGGCAAAAATCCATTAGAAAAAAAAAGCACTACATTCTACTTGGGCTTTTCTTCTAAAAAGCTTGGGCTTTTTTCTTTGAAAAAGGTAGGGTAAGAAATGCTAATCGCATCTTATCTTGCAGGAGTTTTCTTTGCTTCAGTCGAGGGCAATGCAAATGTGTATTTTCATGACAATCGTTACAAGTGAAATCTCGCATAAGAATTTTTTAAAGTTTACATTGACTAACAGATACTTTTAGACAGGCAGGCTCCATCCACCTAGAATGTGTGCTTAGATTTACATATCCATACCTATACACAGCCATTTATGTACATTTAATTCACAGCTATTTAGTCTGGAAGTGTTTGTTTGCCTCAGCCACGTCTCTATATTCTTTTGCAATGCATCAATGATTAATATTGATCATAATTACTCCTAGAGCTCTTCTAAATAAAATGCATTAAACAGCTAAGTGTTTAAAATTTAACTTGATCGCATATAATTATATGTTCACCCCCAAACAATTAACCATGAGAATTTTAGGGTCATTCCACCGAGTCTGTCTGTTTTGTTGATTTTCAAATCTTTGGTTTTAATTTCCTGAACCAGTTGGTTTTTACTGCAGGGCTTCCTGCCATTAGCTCGAGCTCCGGAAGAACGCATGCGCCAATTAGAGCTTCAAAGCCTCAGTCCAGTGAGCTTGTTTCCATAAAATGGAGCGGATCATAAACAATAACAGTACTCTAGAAACTGCCTCATCGCTACAGGACTCAAAGCCCCAGCAATGTTTATACTATCGTCCCCCCAAAATTAGCCACCATCGCTAAGTTATCTGGAGATCCGTCCTATGTGTTTTTTTTTTTTCTTTAAAAAAAAATTATTCTTTTAAAGCCGTTGTATGTGAAAGCCAAACAGAACACTAGATTACCATAAAACCTTCTCCATATTCATTAACATCACAAATAATGTTAAGCATCTAGCAAATCTAGACTTTTTACATGAGTTTTCCCCTCGTGATTTTGCTACAGCGTGTTGATGCAATTGCAAAGCCTTTTCAAAAACATGAAGATGCAGTAATTTTCACGCAGTATAAATATAGTGCGGCCACTTATCCTGATGTTTAAAAAAATGAAGCCTGGCATTGTGCAGCGCTTCTTTCCCCGTCCCTTTGAACATGAAACGTTTCTCGCAGAATGCGGAGCGACAACAAAACAAAGCAACAAATTCCCTCCTACACAACCAAACTTAAGCTAAACCTGCGCAGCCCGGGCTGAGCTTAAAAGCGCTTTGCAGACTGAACCAGTCTAAAATGCAGTCGAACCCATAAGTGAGGGAAAAGGAGGAGGATCTATTTGCTGGCCTTGGGCTTACTTTGGGCCAGTCACTGTGACGCAGCAACTGCTTCAAAACTAGACGACTGCAGACTCTTGAGCTTCCCACCTCCGGGTTCTGACAGCATAGGGCATCCCAAGACGTTAAAAGTAAGTTGCACCTTTTCTGGCCAGAGCAAAGTAGAAGAGAACAATATAGCCAAGGGAACATGTGTTCTGAAAATGAGAACCAAAAGCGGGGGGAGTGGGGGTGGTGGTACAACTTTGAGCCTTTCAGGACACCATTAATTCATGGCTGAGGTCAAGGATTCCCAAATTAATTCAGGAAGTAATGGTCACGCATTTCTCAAATGCAGATGTCAGAAAACTTAAATGATTTACTGTTATGTGGCTGCAGGCTGGGAGGGAGAACAAACTTAAAGTAGCTGCAGTTTCTGACATTTAAAATTGCTTGGTTGTCCACCTGTGGCAGAAGGACGGCAGTGAAGCGTTAGAGGCTCTGCTCCCCGTAACTTCCAACTCAACACTCTCTTACGGGGCTGAGCCTACAGCCACTGTTCGCAGGGATCCTTCCCATGCTGCTCCCAATGAGATCCGCTTACTCTGGGGCGGGATTACTCAATTTGAACGAGGGAGCAAGATGGAGCCCTGAAAACATCTAGCTCGGAGACTTAAAAGCAAATAAACGGTAGAATGCAATGCTGAGTCTGCAGGACTCACGCAAGCCCGTTTCAGGTTAAAACAAAAAGCAAAGGCACACAATTAACTTTTTTTTCTGAGGCATAGAAAACAACACGCTTCCAATTTCCAACCAGCAGCACTGACTCGGGGAAAAAAAAACCCCAACCCACCACCAAGTCTTCTCCCGTTAGGCAAAAGCAACAGGCACATTTTCCAAACGAGCCCTCCCGGCTCTTTGAGTCACTTACCCTCCACGAGCGACGTGAGCAAGGTAACGTTAGCAGCTTTACGCCTCCCGGCTGGCAGGTTTAATCCTATTTTGTCCAGTTTCTCCCTCAGAGATCTCCCTCCATTTTTAGACTTCGCCCTGCTCCGCACAGAAAGGCACTGAGAAATGGGGCTGGCGGGGGGCACCCGCTCCCGCCCACAGATCACCCCGACATATCACCTTCCTACGGAGGGGAGCAAAGGGTTTGGGGAGTGGGGGGTGGGGATGATGGCTGTGGGGGGCTGAAGAGTGGGTGTTGCTGAAAGCTGAGTCTTGGACACAGGGATGGGGCTTTGGATGGCTCCACGTCTAGGGAACAGAGGCTATCGCTGAGGTCCGGATCAGCCCCCAGGACGGTGGGGAGCGCTGGGCACCTCATGGCCAGGGCTGGACCCCTGAGGCAGCTGCCTGAGCTCCCAAGGCGCCACGGACCTGGGGGCAGCTTCTCCCCACAGCCCACGGGCAGCGGCCCAGGTGTTACGGGAGGGAGGAGGCCGATTTGTAAGGTGGGCAGCCCCCGTTACTGCCACGAAGCATCACTGCCCTCACACTGATCCCTGTGTGGCCCATCTGCAGCTTTTTGGCAGAGCCAGACCGAGCTGGGCCACGGAGGTGGGAGCTGCCTTTAATTAATCCTGGATGTTATTCCCTGCCTGGGCGCTGCATACTCGCCCGGGTGAGGTCGCAGGCCCCGGGCGGTAGGGTGGGTGCCCGCGGCAGGGCACCTGCCGGTGGCCTCCCCGCTCCTGGGAAGGGGTGCGTGTGTGCGGCATCGCCATGACGGGACAGTGTGGCCGGGGTACCGGGACATGCACACGGGCCGTGCTGGGCCCCCCGAAGCGGGGTGCGGGGGGCACACAAGGCTGCGCGTTGCCATGGCTACAGCTCCCCCCGCCGCCGCCGCCTCGCAGCGCTGCCCCGGCGGCCGCGCAAGCCCCGACCCCT
>VYZW01020478.1:45613-68060 GCA_013401315.1 Balaeniceps rex | reverse complement strand
GGATGGGTGGGTGGATGGATGGGTGGATGGATGACTGGGTGGATGGGTGACTGGGTGGATGGGTGGGTGGATGGATGGGTGGATGGATGCGTGGGCAGGTGGGTGGATGGCCACATCAGTAGATCCAGCTGTTGTCCTCCAAGGAAATCGTTGATGCTTCACAACCAACATTTGCACAAGGAACTGTTCAATAAACCCCCGGAGGGTTGAGTCTTGCACATGTGCCACCAGGGTTCAGTAGTTTTCATGTGGGACTGGGAATTAATATTGATACAGCTCGGCGGTGACAGTTGGGGGTGTTCAAGCCTGGCCGACCTGCCAAAGGTGGGCAGGGGCTGTGTGCAGGACAGAGGCACTACACAGAAACGGGGTTATTAAAAATACACCCAGGAAGGGGTGCAGGGAACAGACTGTGCAGCACCCACGGCTCAGGGCAGGCGTGGAAGCCGAGGACATCGGTGGGGCAGCAGATGAGGGCAGAGCCATGCTGCTATAAGGACAGCACAAAAGGAAAAGCCCTGATGGTTTTCTAGCTGACCGGGGCACCTGGTGCCCTGAGCCGTGCCCTCCGACGCTCCCAGGGGAGCTCTGCCAGCCACCCCGGCCCAGGGCACGCCGTGGGTGGGATTGCCGGCACCCTGCGGACAAACGGACGCCACCCCCGGCAGGTACAGCCTGCCTCTGGGAGGTGAGCAGCCTGTGCTTCAGCAAACACACAAGGAAAACCAGCCAAAGGCTGGGGAAGAGTTTTTCCAGCTGCATGTTTTACAGGGATTTGCACCGGGATCAGAGACCATTCGTGGCTCATAACTCATTTGCATTGATTAAGTGAGGCAATTAAACAGCAAGGGAAGGGTTTGGTGGTGGGAAATGGTGGCAGTGCAGGGGAAGAGGCTGGGGAACAGCAGTGGAAATGCGTCCGAGAGCAATTCACGGCTTTATGGTCTCACAGTAAATATCTGATTAAATCGGAATGAAATGCACATCTGGAGGCGGTGCCGGGGAGCATCGGCCCCCTCTGCCCGGGAGCCTGCGGCCTCGTCCCCATGGCATCGCGCTGCCCCACGTCCCTCAGACCCCGCGCCAGAGCTGTCCCACCGTGGCCGGGACGGGTGGCAGGACATCCTGGTGGCTCCTTGGACCATCTGCCAAGTGGCAGCCGGGGCTGGCACCATCCTCTGCTCGGCGGCTGGAAATTGTCCCCAGGGCCCAGGAGGGACCATCCTGAGCAGCAGCTTTACAGCCCGCGTTTCTCTTAACTCCTTTCTGAGCAGGCAGCCGGCGGCCCAGCAAAGCACCAGCCTCGCACACCGAGTCAGAGCTCCCGAATTCAAGGCTGAGCGTTCCCCATCGCTCAGGCATTGCTCGCACGCCCGTCCAGCTACCGCCCGGTGTCTTTCCATCAGACACCGTCCTGACGTATGAATTCAAACTCCTCCTTACGTAGCTGTTGGCTATTGAAGAAAATAGCCCTAGCTGTGGATGCAAACGAGATGTTTCCATACCGGGCTGGCTCCAGCCCTGTCCTGGTTGTCTGCAGAGAGCCGCACCCAGGGCTCAAGCCATGCACGAAAGGCTGGGCGGTTTGGTGATCCTGACCCGATATTTCTTAAAAACCCGGAGACAGCGGTGCCCCATCCCTGTCCCCGGGTCCCGCTGGCTGCGTGCAGCCGCCCCGGAGCTACAGCAGCTCCCGACAGTGGCGCGGAACCGGTATCAGAGAGCGGTTAAAGCCTTTGAAACCGCTCCTCAGAGGCAACCTGCCGGGGATTTCTGAAGCTGCAGACACTTCAAGACAACCTCGCTTGGAAACATTTAATTGGGAGGGCTGGGAGGGAGAGAGGAGGAAGCCCGGGGCGTACGCAGCCTGCAGGGAGCGGGGAGAGAAGCTGGGAAGGAGCTTGCAGAGCTGGGGCTTGGGCCCCGGCAGTTGCCCAGCAAAGGGGGATGCTCCCAGAGCCGTGCAGGCTGCAGCCATGGGGCAGGGCTGTAAATCCCCCAGGATCATCTGTGCCGGCTAGGGAAGGGTTGGGAGAAGGAGGCAGGAAGAGAAACCCAGAAGGAGTTTTCAAATTATTCTTGCAGCCGTTTCCCCAACAAAAGCCCCTTCAGTCCCAGGGCTGCCGGCCCCTCGGTGCAGCCAAGGGTAACATTTGTGCATGTGGAGCTATAAGGAACCGTGTTTATTTTTCAGCACATCCGCTGAACCGCTGCGTGTTCAGGCGGGGAGAGGTAGCGACTGGGGGCCAGCTCCTCTGCTGGTGGGAGCAGGCAGAGCTTTCCCTGTGTCGGTGGGACCCGTGCCAGCTCACACCAGCTCTGAAACCCACCCCAGAGTCCCTGCGTGATCCCATCCTCTTCCCCGTGACGCCGCATCCCTTCTCCCAGCAGCGATGGCCGCGTGTGAAGCGCTCCATCCTTTCACAGCCACACCGTCGCGTCCGAAGTCCGCCGGGAGCAGGGACAGCGAGAGCATCCCTGTGCCGATGTGCCGAAAAGCCCACGGCACATCACCTCCCGGGGAGCACCAGGAGCAGGGAGCTGAGCGGGGCCCCTACCCCCCCATCCACCCACGGGCCGTGTCCGCTAGAGGGAGAGCGTGGCAGCTGGCTCCCACCTCCGGCACCGCGCAGCACCCTGACAGAGCCACGGGGCGCTGCCGGGGCTGGGTGCCCCTGCAGCCCCCAGGAGCTGGGCTCCCCCCGCACGCAGCCCCCCGGCTCCGGCCACGCATGCACTGCCCACCCAAACCCTCCGCACTCGTGGCTCCAGGCAGCCCCGTGGAGTGGGGCAGCGCGTGCCGTCCTGCTTAGGCTGCAGGGTGCCAGGCAGGGCGCTGAGCCGGGGGGCTGCCGGAGGGCAGGAGGGGCTCGGCCCCCCCATGCACCGGCCACATGAGTCTGCAGCTGCTTCCTGGCGAAGGGAGCGTGTAATCATTACCAGACCTCGTTGCGCTGCTCGCTAATTAACCCTGGGCTGCTGCGGTTTGCCCTGCAAGACCCCCGGCCCCTTGACTCGGGGGGCAGAGCCGAGGCAGCCGCTGCAGAAGCCCCCTCCGGATGCCCAGCGCTTGCAAGGTTAAACGGGGAGTGAGAGGAGCGGTGGGCAGCGGCAAAGCCTGGGAGCAAACAGCGTGGCCCCCCCGGAGTCAAACTAACGCTCTCCTTGGCACCGGCCACGGGGGTCAAAGCTTTTGTTGAGTTTAAAAACAAGCAAACGCGTTCCCACCCCTCCCATGTCGCAGCTGGAGGGAAGGACCCTGCTGGGATCAAGGCCATCTTTGGGGCTGATTCTCACTTAAATACCTGGGGGTCTCCTGGAGATTGCACCAGCGGTGACAGTGTTTGCTCATGATTTGCTGTTAAACACACCTGAATGGAGACATTTACTTAGGATTTCACGTTATTAGCAGCCACAGCAGGAAAAGGTCGGGGAAAGAAAAAGCTGATGTTATTTCCCAGAGGAAATGCTCGGTGAGAGGATGCTGCCGGGGTTTCCTCCAGCATCTCCATAGCAAAGGGGAATTTTCCCCTTTAAAACACCCAGAGAAAGAAGCATCCAAAAAAATTGCCGGAGGGAAACCCCCCCGGGGTGACCGGGATGCGGCTGCTGGGGCAAGGATGCCCCAGAGCCGTCACCGGGTACCGCTGGCAGCCAGAGCTGCACATAACCATTCATCACCGGCCCTCGGGGGCGTTACGTGAGAGGATTAATTAAATTTTACACACAGAGCTTAGCGCAGGGCTGGGTGTGATCATGTATTATTCATGCGTTCAATAACACAGCTGATTTATTAATGAAAAGGTCAGACACCCTGGAAGTGAAGGCTTGTCGTAAAATTGCTTTGAGCCGGGATATTTCGGAGGAGCTGCTGGAGTGGAGCCGGCTCGGGGCTTGGCCATGCCGGGGCTGCACCCGCTGCCGGCTGGGACAGGGACGGCAAGGCGAGAGCTACCCTGTTCCTTACAGCCTATTAATCCCTACGCTGCTTCGGACACGCACGTCCCGCTCCAGCACAGGCAGGCAGCAGTGGAAATGTATATGCAGGAGCCTGGAGGAGTATAGCGGCGTCTATAGGGGCGGCTTCCTGGCTGCATCCTCCCTGCAGCCGCTGCTTCAGCCATGGAGGACCTGGGGAGCCAAGGAGACCCAGAGCTTACACATCAGCATCTCGGTCTTGCAGGGAAAAGGGAGAAAGCCGCAGGCAGCCAACCCCTCCCTCCAGCGCGGTGCCGGCCGGGAGGGAGCTGGCTCTCGGCAGGGAGAGCAGGAGCTGGAGCAATCTCCAAAAAAAAAAATGAAGGAAGGAAATCCTTATAGCAGGAGCTGTTTTCCCTGAGGTTACTCTTGGGGACTAACAGCCCACCTACCTCTCAGCCCCGTATTTAGCTTGGCCCCACTTTGGGCACCCCCTTTCCTCTCCTCGCCTTTCTTGAGGTGGGCAGCAAATGCCGTGCTTGGGGCTGAGCCGCACCAGCCTGGCTCTTCCCGGAGAAATACAGGGACCCCTCCAGCGTTTTCACACCCCCGGGGCTGCCCCGTGTCCCTGACATGGCTCCTGTGTGATGGCCAAGGGGGTGGTTGCCTGCAGACAGCAAAGGGGGCACGTGGTGGGAGCGCAGAGAGCACCCCAAAAACCAGCTCAGGTTCAGTCCTTCCCCTCCACGCTGGGGGCACCAAAGTCCCCCTTTTCCCTGCTCCCGCTGCACAGTCCCGCAGCAGCCAGGGCCGGCCGTCGGGCTCAGCGCGGCTGCGGTTTCCTTCTCTCTTTGAAGGCAGAGACAAAACTGAGCCCAAGAGCCAGGGAGAGGTGCCGGGGCTCTGCAGACACAGTGTGCTCCATTGCGCGATTCCAAAGGGACAGACCGAGAGGAGAAGGGGGGAGAAAAACACCCCGGGGGCTGGGGGGGCCATGCAGGTGGGGATGCAGCTGAGGTGCAAGCCCTGAGCAAGCGGAGGGCGTTGGGAGTGAGCGGGGAAATTGCTGGGACCGGTTTGGGGGAGAATAGGGCTTTTCCGGATGCCCCTCTCGGCGGGATGAGGCTGGGAGGAGGCCGGGAGCGCTGGGCAGGGGTTTGCCACGGATTCCTGCTTGTTTCTGCGGAGCAGAGCGTGGGAGCATCTCGCACACCCACGGAGCTGCTGCAGCCAGCGGCAGCAGGGGAGAGGAGTGGGTCCTGTGAACAGCTTCTCCCAGCGCGGGCAGGCACCCCGAGGGCAGGAGGAGAAGCCGCTGGGTGCCTCGGCTGGGGACGATGGAGCGGAGGCAGCTGGCAGTCGTCCCCGCTGCAATCAGCCCGCACACACTGTCCTCGGAGAGGGCCAGCGGAAATCGAACGAAAACAAAGCAAGAATTTATCAAACCATGTGTAGCATGGCTGGGGCACGGCTCATCCAGCCCTCCCGCTGCGGGCGCCTCCCAGGAGGGAAATGCAGGCAGGGGCACGGGAGCAGAGGCCTGCCAGCCCCTGGCTGGAGCGCAGGGGGTTGGTGCCAGCTCCGGGCAGCGACATGCTCCGCTGGGATAACCCGGGAGAGAGCCTGCGTCGGGGACACGGGTGCCCCGGCTGCGGGGACAGCCCTGGCTTGGTGCAGGAGGGGCCGAACCGCAGGCTGGGGTGGCTCGGCAGAAGCACCATCGCATTTCTCAGCCTGTTGCAGTCCCCGAGGAGCTGCCAGACTCTCCTCCTTGTCCGCCTTAACTCTCTCTTCTTGACTTGCAGAGATACAGCGATGGAGACCCAGGCGCTGCCAGGCTGGGAGCGGAACCCCCCCATGCCCTGCACACCAGCGACCCACACACAGCTCTGCCCATGGGGGCACGCACCCCCAGCCCCCCAAAAATCACCCCACTGGTGCTGGGGGTCCTGGGAGCAGCTCAACCCCAGCAGACCCCTGCCTGTGCAAGGCACGTGCCCGCGGGCAGGAGCGGGCGTTGTTTTCTCCCTGCCGGCAGCCGAAACGCTGAACGAGGTTTCCAGGCATCCGTATTCAGGGCTGTCGGGAAGAAGCCGCTTTGATCATTGCTAATTATTGCTCACGGGATGACAGCACCCGCGTGAGCTCTGCAGCACCCAGCCCACCCCCAGCTCTGCTGCGTCTGCCTGCGGACCCCTGGCAGCCCCTCGCAGCCCCAGCCCCTGCTTGTCCCCACTCCACGGGGCTGCAGCATCGTGTCCAGGGGATTATTCACATCCCAGCGCCCACCCTCCGGGGAAAAAAGGAGGACAGGGCACCAGGGATGCACCCCAGAGCCCACCGCATGGCAGAGAGGGGCATGCCACCCTGAAGTCGAGGGGACGGTCCTGTCCCTCCGACAAAACCTCCTTCTAGATGCTCTTTTTATCTCCCTAAATTGCGAAGGCGCTGCCAGGACCCCAAGTTTTCCCCAAACAACTCAATTCAGCCGAACAGCAGCGAAAGCAGAGAACGCCCACGCCCTGCTTCTTGCTCCTGTTTATCTCTAAAGCTCTTTTTTCCTTTAAAAAAAAAAAAGAAAACCGTGCCTGCCTTTAATGTGGAGGAGTGTTTGCAGCTCGGAAGAAGGCCCGAGCGCGGAGACGGGAGCCAGGGCAGAGGAGGGCAGAGGTTCGCTGCAGTGGCCCCTGGCAGGGCTTAGCGCTGCTTCGGCCAAAATGATGCCAGGGTGAAGAGGCTCCGGGCAGCGGGACGTTTTGATTTGTTTGCTAGCACGGGAAGCCAGGTGGCAGGAGCAGGCAGGAACGCTAATGGGTTTCCCAGGCAGCTGATGTTTCGCTTTTTTTTTTTTCTTCATATTTCAGATGCTTTAGACAGAAAAACAGCCCACGCACCATTTGGGAGGGGAGTTCAGTGCCGTGATCTTCCCAGAGCCGGGGGGATCTGGGAAGCTGGGGGGAACCACGAGGCCCTGGGGAAGGGCTGAGCACCCACGGGACAGCCGGGCTTGGGCACCCATCACGGGGCTGTGGGGATGCACCCGGCTGCAGAGGGCACGGGGGGACAGGATCAGGCCCTGCCTTCCCCTGCCGTGCCCACCAGTACTGCCCCCCCACCCCAGAGCTGGCTGCATTTCCCTAACAGGGGAGTGGATTTGGGAGGCTGTGCGTTGGAAGAGCGTTAGCATCGTTTGACAACGACAGACGTGTGGTTTTAAAGGCACCCCAGGATGGGGGACGTTCGCCCTGCTCCTCTCCGACGGTCCCTGCTGAGCCAGGAGGGACCCCGGCAGCGGGGCTCTGTGCGCCAGGACCCTCTCCTTGTTTGCTGCCTGACGCAGCTCAGACTGCTGGTTATAATTTATTAATCTCTACATGGGTTTATATTTGGCTCCCAGTGTGTCTGCAACCCTGCTTGCAAAGAGGTTTGGGTACCAAGCTCGCCGAGGAGGAGGAGGAGGAGGAGGAGGAGGTCTGCACTGAGCTCTCAAAGCTGGAGAGGAGAGACCTGGGGCTGGGGGACAGCTTGGGGGACAGCTTTGGGGACAGGCAGAGATGGGGCCCTTGGGTTCAGCTCTTCACAAGAGGGCTCCGAGGCTCCCTGCTTGTAGGAAACATGACGCGAGATTTTCCCCATCCAGGAGCCTCAGTCAATGGGCTGGAATGAACCTGTTCCCTCCTGCTGTTTGTTCAGGAGAGCTGGGAGGCTTCGGAGAGGAGCCAGGCATTCAAAGGGCCTTTGAAAACATGAATCGAAGGTTCTGAGCAGGGAAACGCTGCGTTTTTTCCTTCTGCTCCTTGGACAGCTGCAGCCAGCGCCTGGCAGCCTTCAGAGCTACCTTGATGCTACAGTGGGGAGAGAAGGGGAGAGGCAGCCGGGTGCCGGCGGGACACCTTGCTCAGCCTCAGAGCACAGAGCAATCACCACCGGCAAATTTCCTGGGGCTTCCCATGCCCCTGACCCCTCCTAAGGTCTGGCAAGGGGCTGGGAGCTGCTGTCACATCCCAGCGGAGCTACTCTGCCCTGTGATGGCTGAGCGCAGGGGCTCTGGGGTTGGACACCCATCACCCTGGGGAGCAGGGGCAGGTCCTGTGCCAGGCTGCTGCAGATCGGGGTGCAGCGACCCCACAAACGGGGCTGGGAAGATGTCAGCATCCTGCCAGGTTTGGTCCTGACACCATGTGATACCCACAGGCAGAACCAGGCGATACCCACGCAGCTGTGGGCAAACATCTGCATCACAAGCCCGGGCACAGGCAATAAATCAGGGCAGCAGCAGAGCCTGTGACACCTGACGGGACTTTGTGCTCTTTGGAGCTGGCAGCTCCCTCGCTGTCCTCCCGAGTGGATTTGCACTTGGCTGATCTTGTGCAAACTGCTCTCCTGGCGCCTCTGCAAAACTCAGAGGCTCTCAAAGGTATTTCACTGCGTGCTCATAACCAGCCTCCATCAGCCACGGAGATGTTAGCAGTGTAAAGCGTATGTCCAGGGACAGGCGAGGGAGCGACTGGGTGAGGAAACGCTTCATACTTTCCAGATCTGTTCCAAATTAAGCACTTAACTTTTTCAAACACATTTTACAGTGGCTGTAATAAGCTCTGACCCTCTTTGTGCTGAGACATCCTCTCCCAGCGCCGCCCAGGGTACCAGCCACGCTGCAAGGGGAGAGGCACTGGAGCCCGTAGACGGAGATTTAAGAAATCCGGCGTCTTGGGTTTGCAGGGAGGGGGATGAGAGCACACACGCTGAGACCACGGGGTACCCAGAGCCACATCTGTGCGGCCGGGAGTTGTGGGACATTTCTGGGTCCGGGTGCTGGGAGGGTTGGGTCCACCCCGTAATAACCCGCAGACCCCAAGAGACCAGGGAGTTATTACATGAGGCTCCAGAGCCCCAAAGGCAGCCTGTAATTACGGTGGGACGGGGCAAAGCCTTCTCCAGCCAAACTAGCATTTCCCAGCGCTGGCGGCCATGCCAAGTCAGCAGCTGGGGAGGGTAAGGGGCAATTTGGGGCTTGCTCTCCCTCCCCTGTGCTTCCCCGAAGAGATCCGGAGGCAAATAGGAGCTGCTTGTGGCTACTGCACAGCCCGGCCCTGCTGGCTGCTGGACCACGATGGATGGACGAGCCAGGACAGGGGGACGGGGGCTGCGGGGCTGCTCTGCACAGTGCAAGGGTGGGGGTCACTCGGGGGTGGCACCGGGTCCAGAGCAGGGGACAGAGCAGCGGCAAGGGGACATCGGTGGGGGCCGGGAGCTGGCACCCCCCTTAATTTTGGTGGCACCTCACCAGTCCAGGCTCTTTTTCGGAGCCCTATGGCACGGAGCAGCTGGGGCCGGGCCATGGGATGTGAGCGAGCGAGCGGGGCTGCAGCCGGCCACCGATTTCATAAGCCTGGGTGTCCCGCGGGAGGGAGAGGAGGGGAGCAGACAGCGGGTGAGGATTCCCAGCCGAGGGCTGCCTGTCATCCCATTTCTAGCCAGGGAAAGCCTGGGCTGAGCCCTTGCAGCTCGCTGCACGCAACGGAAGCTTTGAAGCACCACCCATGGAAACAGGGCGACCCTGGGAGCCCCCGGGAGCATCGGACACGTGGGAAATGACACACGGGAGCCGCGGTGAGAGCATTGCCCTGGCAGCCCGCACCCGAGTCAGAGTTTCCAGCAGAGCCCCGGGGCTCGCTCGGCAGCCACGCCGTCTCCGAGTGACCAACTCCCTCCAGATTGCCTCAAATCTTGATTCAAGAATGTTGTTTGGGCTGAAGAATGTATCGCTAAAAAAGAAAAAAGGGAGGCCGGGGTGAGAAGGGAGGTCGAGGGAGGATTCGCCCTGCCCTTCCACGCTGACCTTTGTGTTTTTGGAGAGGAGGCTGCAGCTGCCCGGTGCAGACGTTTGCCAGATGTTGGGCCTGATCCCTCCACCCGGCTCGGCCAAGGCTGAGCCCAAAGGGACCCTGCTCCCCAGCACCCACTGCCTGCACCCCCTGAGGACCTCCCCGCACCGCGGTTACTCCATTTCCCTGCCCGCCTTTCCACTGCCTGCTCCTACTGCGGCCATCCTCGGAAATCGGGTGGGGGCTTCCAGGTGAGTTTGGTTTCGGCAGAGCCCTTTGAAAAGGAGCAGCAGAGCCCTGGGGGGGCCATCGGAGATGATAACCACGCTGAAAGCCACGGGGCTGCTCGCCCAGGCACAGGGGAGCCCAAGCCACCCCACAGACACCAGCGCTCTCGCTCCGGGGTACGGTTAGAGGAAGGAGAGGGTTCCCTGCACGGCACGGAGCGATGGAGCGATGCAGAGATACCTGGAGAAGGGCACTCGCTTCCAGTGCCTGCACGAGAAGTCTCTCTGTGTTTTACAGAGGCTGGAAAGAGCCAGGACTAGCAAGGAAGAGGAGGTTTGGTTGCAAATATCCAGAAAGACCATGCAAGCCTGGGAGCCATGGACCTCCAAGGACTGGCTCCAGAGCCTTTCTGCTCCGGTGTTTGTAGCATGAGCCTGGTCAGGAGGCCTGAGGCAAAGAAGGGGCTCTGGATCGTGGCTTCATGGGTCCCTCCACCACGCAGGCTCTGCAGGTGATGCCCCACGTGTTTCCACCACCCTGCCTGAGCAAGGTTGGAGATGCCAAGGGACAAGGTCTCCTTGGCTCCTGCTTGGACTCTTGTCACTGGAGTCCCTTAAAAGAGCAGCTGGGACCTTCACCCTTCGGGGATCTGCCTTTGAAGACAAGGGCTAGGAAGGGACCCGCAGGACCTGCCAGGCAGCCAGGGCAGGGCATGGCGAGACTGCTACACAAGCAGCCCCGTCTTCAAGCACCCCGAGCCCAGCGGGACCGGTAACCCCCTCCCAGGACGAGGAGGGCCATGGAAATTAAAGAAAATAGGATGAGTGGGAGGACAGAGCAGCCAACAGCTCCAGCAGAGCTGAAACTTCTTGGAAATGTGGAAGAGGCAGAAATAACATTTCCATGAGTAAAAAGGGAAGCTGCTCAGAAGTAGCCGTGCTTCTGACAGTTGCTGGTTTTGGATGCCCGCAGTATGTTTAATTCTGCCCTTCATCCAGGCAGAATGAGCGTTAGCCTTAGCAGGAGCATCGCAGAGTTTTGTTTCTTTGTTATGCTCTGAAGCATTCGGTCCCCGTGCCAAAAGCATCCTGACGACCCTGCGTCCATCCGCAGAGAAGACAGCGCTGCTGGCTCCGAGCGCAGGTTTTGCAAATTGAAGGCAAACTCGGGGCCAGATTCGGTGGTTTCAGATACAAAGCTCAAGAGCATTTGATCAAAACAGCTGGAACAAACCCAACCCAAATAGACACTGTTCACATCAGCTTGGTTTAGAAAAACCAAAGCAAAGCAATACAGCTATCTGTCGGGCCCTGATGAGATGCAGACTGCGACCATTGGAGCAACTGCTCCGGATGAGATTACGCAGCGATAGGCTTCGAGCAAGCAGGACAGCACGTTCCCAACTCCTGTCACCAGCTCAGGGCTTCCTTTGAACCACCAGCAACAGGGAAGAGGTGTTTATAGGAGGACATGTTGAAAAAGTTTCACGGGAGTCACTTGGGAACCAAGAGGAGCTGTTTTGCACTGGCCTGAAATGAGCAGTAGCACCGAGGTCTTATCAACGCCCACCTCACACCAGGCAAACAGAGCAAGCAAGAGAGCCCTGCTAGCGGCTCGGGAGCTGCTGGCCACCTGGAGCATGAGATTTCAAGGTTGGATGGAGAAAAAAAGACATATGTGCTTCTTTAGACAGTAAATTTTCACTTCCCTGAGATAGTCCTAAACTGGTCAGGATGAGATTCAGCCACAGAGTGGCTGTGGGGAACGTACAAACTGAGCTTAAGCTTGTCGTTATTTTCTGGTTTAGGCTGGGAAAGGGGGATGTGGCCATGGGGAATGGCACCATTCAGAGCCAGCTCATGCGGGGAGGGCTCCTCAGCATCCCCTGGGGGACCACCAGCCCCTGGCACCCACAGCGGGTGCCTGACCCCAAAGGGTGCATGTCCTGGGTCATGAATATTTTTAACTTCCAGGAGGCAGGGAGAGCACGCTCCTTATCTAACCTAGCTGGAGACAATCTGCTTTTCCAGAAAAACATCCAAGCCCTGTGAAAGCCTCTGAGCTGTTGGCCACTAGGACACCCCGAGCTGCCAGAGATGTGATGCTGGTTGACACCATCGGAGCGCTGAGCAGCAGATGTTATTGGCTGCCACTACCCTCCCCACCATTTGCCCTGGAACGGAGCTCCCTGGCAGTGGGAACAACTCCCTCCAAGCGGGGTCATTCTCCGCATCAGCCCAGAGCCTCAAACCACCTCCCTGCCCGTGGCGAGAGCCCTTCTCCAGCCGCCCCGCGCCGCTGCAAGCTGCCATGGCAGTGCTGGACGGGGAAGAAGAGATGCTACCAGCCAAACGAAAACCTCCACCCCGCTTTACCAGGGTTTTACCTCCTTTTAGGCAGCACTACCCCCCCGTCCTCTTTTCCCACTCGAAGGCAAGGCTTTCTCTGAATCCGCTCTCTCCTTGCAAATCCCAGCCCCATGCTGTGGTGCAGCGAGCTGTGCTTTCCAGGCACAGTTTTCCTTCCCAAATAGACCGGCTTTCTGGCAAAGCCTCCACTGTACAGCGTGTCCCTTGCAACCCCGGCTGCCAACCACCCTGCGCATTCCTCCTCCTTACAACAAGGACCTCAGAGTGATAAGAATCTTTGCAAGGCTCCCCAGGGGAAGAGGATGTTTTGGCTGGGAAATTTCGATGGAAAGCAAGGAAAAAGCAAGCCTGGAGGGAGTCTGGCACCTGCTGAGCTTCACTAAGTAATTCCAGGCTCCTGGGAGGACCTGGGCGTGCTGCTGGAGCTGGGCACGGGATGGCGATGGGCGGTCGGGGCTCCTCCTTTCCTTTCCTCGCTGGAGGACATGCTTTGACAGCCCTGGAAGAGCTGTCTCCAAAGCTGAAGTGCACAGAGAGCCAGGATGGGGACTGGGGGGGGCTGTGACAGTGCTGGCTGCTCCCCCGCTTTGCAGGACCCCCCGAGGGCAAGGCTGGCACTGGGAGGCCACAAGCCTTGTGGCAGGGAGAGCTGCGAGCTCTCGTGTCTCTGCCGAACCGCAGGTCACCCTCGGCACATGGTCCCCTGCCCTGTCCCGCTGCACCCACTGGGTCAGCCTCGGGGGTGGGGGGCACCCCCATCCTGGGTGGTTGGACACAGCCTGCAGAAATGCCAGCTTGGCATCTCTCTGTCCTGCCAAGCTGAAGACAAATTCCTGCTGTCACAGTGGCCCTTTGGTAGGCAATTTATTTACTTTGGATGCCGCAGCCTTATCGTTCATGGAAATGTTTATCCTAAATATTTAATAGCAGGACTGCATAAACTGAGGCTTCCTGGGGAAGAAGCCCAGGCTGCAGCTGGAGCAGGCACTAACATTTCTTCCCCTGGTACTGCAAAAGTTAAAGCTACTTTCTCGCTTCTCCCTAAGAATCACATCCTCAGCGCCTCAAAATCAGATATTTTTTAATCCGGCCAGAGGCCTCCTCATCACTTCCTGATGAGAAACGCAGGAGACCTAACAACAGCCCTTTTAAAAACAACATCCCCGATTCCACTAACTCGTTAAACAGAGAGAGCCTGAAAAGTGCCAACACTCCTATGAGAAAAGACGGGAGAGAGAGAGAGAGAGAGGGAGGAAAGAAAAAGCAGGTTATTTATAACGCCAGGCAGCGTTAGGGTCTCTTCAGTCTCTCCTGCAAACTGGCTGCTGCTGGGAGGTCACTCCCCAAAAAACCTGCCGAGCCCATGACCTGCAAGCACAATATTTGATCTGGGATCTAGGGCGGGCACCAGCCTTTGCAAATTGGGAGACACACTCACATGCTGCTTGACACACGGGAGATCCCGGAGAAGAGCAGCGAGGCTTTGGAAAGGAGGCTCTTAGCTTGGTAAGTCCATCTCTATATTTATTATGATTTTTTTTTTTTTTTTTTTTGGAAGCCTGATTTCCATACCCTTGCTGCAGCGGGCGGGCGGCTGCCACGCAAAGCACATGCCAGCGACACGGGTGGCACAGCTTGAAAGCCAGCGCTCCCGAGCCACCGCTACCCACGTCTCTTGCCCTTCTGGCAGCTCCTTGCCCACTTGGCTGGGAGCTGGGCACCTACAGCCACCGACACCCAGGTGCGGGCAGTGCCTGCTCGCTGCCCCCCTGCCCGGCACAGCTCTGCCCGTCCCGTCTGCCGGGGTGCAGGGGAAGGGGGAGCTGCTTTCATGCCTGGCACAGCAGCAATGGGCCAAGTCCATGGATGGCCGCAGACCGTGAAGCTCCTTGCTCCAAAACCTCCTCTCGTGGTGAGGAGCTGACCCCATTAGCCTGGCAGCCTCCGGCACGGGAGCACGGGCACCAGGAGATGACACGGATCTCACGGCCGGCACACTCAGCTCAGATCCCACCCCAAAACCAGGGCTGAAGCCCACTGGGGAGGGGAGAAGCAACCTTCAAATGACACGTGGGGCAGCGGTGTCTGCTGAGGACAGGCTCTGGGGTTACCAGTATGCTGAAGGGGGGCACTGGAAAAGGTGGAGGGACCCCATGGATCGGTCCTGCCCTGCACGGAGGGGGCCCCTGGGAAGGGGCTGCCAAGGGCTCTGCATGGGTGGAGAAGCCCCTGCGCAGAGCAGGGCGGCTCTGGTATTTCAGCAGGCAGAGTGCCCTGGAGCAGGAGGGAGGAGAAGATGAAACTCCTCTGCGGCTGCCAAGCTCCCCCGTTGCACAGAGCATCCCGGAGGACCACGTCTCATCTGCCCCTCGGCTGCATGAGGACACGGAAGGGGAAGGAGGGAGAGGAGGAGGAAAGCGAGGGAGCCATGTCTGCCTGCCACCGTCTCAACCCCTCTTTTTTTCCAGCATGAGCAGCTGCCAGGGTGCCTCGGTGGCAGGGCAGCCTCTGCCTCGGAGCAAACTGTGCCCTCTTTGTCTGCCGGGCGAGACATCCCCTCCTCGCTGCAGGGTGGGGACGCGGCGAGGCTTCACCGGGCGACCCCACGGCCACCCCTGGCCCGGCGAGGAGGGACACTGGCCCGTGCTTGCACATTGCCCACGCCGCAGCTGCCGGAGCGGAGCTGGCAGCGATGCACCAGCAGCCCCACAGCTCTGCGCTCCCAGCCACGTATATAGGAGCCAGCAGGCGGGAGCGACGCTTCTCCCCCTCCGAAGAGCACGGCCCCGTGTGTTTCCTGGAGGCATTTCAAGCTGCCTCGCTCCAGGCCGCTCTGCGTGCTCCTTTAGCACCGAGACACGGAGTCAGGATGAGCAGCCATAGCTGGAGTCCTCCTGCCACCGGCACCGTGGCGTGCCAGCACGCTGCCCCGGCCACGGCATGGCGTGGCTGCGAAGCCCACGCCAAGCCAAGGGGCTCGGGACAGGTTTGCCTTGCTCTGAGCCCTCTGCCCTGCTCTCTTCGGGACGTCAGCCCTGAATTCCACAAGCAGGGTCCGAGCAGCAGGTCTGGTGATGGCTCCTTCTCTCCCTGGTCACGCTGGCCTCGAGGGGCCGGTGGGTCCTGCCCCTTTTCGTGTCAGGGCTGAGCTCAGGAAATCTAAGCTTGAAAGTGGTTTCGTTTCAAAAATAAGCCAGAACTTGTTTACCAGGATTTACATCAGTCCCGAGCAGCATGAGCACCCTGCGTTTCTGAGGGGGAAGGGAGAGCTGGATGAAACCCACAGCGAATCATGTCGCCCGTGAGCGTAGCATAAATATAGCTCCACCGAGCCGTGCCTTGAGCTCCATCAACCTGTTCTCACAGCTACCGCTCTCCTCCGCTTGGCCGGAGAGTGGCCGAGTCCTTTCTCCCCCTCTCGTGCAGAGCCAGCGCAGGCAAACCCTGGGCACCTCGGGGCAGAGCTGCGTGACCTTAACAAATTCGGACCACGCGCCCGTATCTCCATCCTCTACTCGGTTGTAACAGAAATCCCCGTAAGTAAAGATTTTGCAAGCAAATATCCACTGGGATGGAGGTTTCTAGCAGGCCTGAGGTGAAAAGGGGGAAGACCAGGTAACTGCAAACAGGGGACATGTCTGCAGCTGCATTTTTTTGGGTAGGATTCACTCAGGTCCCCTGGTTCTCCAGCTCTGCTGCCAAGTGCCACCAACCCCAGGAAGCGCTGCAACCATATCCAACCCCGCTGGACTCCCAGGCCACGGGGTGCAGCTCGCCTGCCTCTAGCCCTTACATCAGACCTGACACTGCTGATGGTTTCCCCCCCCATTTCTCCCCCCCTCAGGTCCCTCCAGCATCAGCACCATGCATTGGGCCACCGTCCTGATCATCGCTGGGCTCTGCGGAGCCTCCCTGGGCCAGTACAATGAAGAAGAAGACTTGGCTTGGTTACAGTACTACATGCGGCAGTCCCGTATGTCCTCCTATAACTACATGCCCTACTACGAGGATGAGAACACCCCTTACGTGTACTCTTACCTCCCAGCTCCGGACACGGAGGCAGAGCCTGGCCCTGAACCTCAGCAAGCCCCCTCTTGGCAATGTCCCCAAGAGTGTGATTGCCCCCCTAACTTCTCATCAGCCATGTACTGTGACACCCGTAACCTGAGGTACCTGCCCTTCGTGCCTTCCCGGATGAAATACGTCTACTTCCAGAACAACCAGATCACCGCCATCCAAGAGGGGGCTTTTGACAATGCCACGGAGCTGGAATGGCTCGCACTGCACAACAACCAGATCTCCAGTGAGAAGATGGGCAAGAGGGTCTTTGCCAAGCTCAAAAACCTGGAGAGGTTGTACATGAACAACAACAACCTAACCAAGATGCCCAGTCCCTTGCCCCGTTCCCTGAGAGAGCTCCACTTGTCTTACAATCAGATCTCCAAGGTCCCCTCCAACGCTCTGGAGGGTCTGGAGAACCTCACAGCCCTGTACCTCAGCCACAACTACATTTTTGAGATGGGAGCATCCCTCAAAGGGCTCAAGTCCTTGATCCTTGCTGATCTGAGCTACAACCACCTCAGGAAAGTCCCCGATGGGCTCCCAATGGCTTTGGAACAGCTCTACCTAGAGTACAACTACATCAACACCATCCCTGATGACTATTTCAAGGTCTCTCCCAAGCTGCTCTATGTACGGATGTCCCACAACAGCCTGACAAATCAAGGTCTCTCTACCAACACTTTCAACAGCAGCAGCATCCTCGAGCTGGACCTCTCTTACAACAGGCTCCAGAAGATCCCCCGGGTCAGCACCAACCTCGAGAACCTCTACCTTCAAGGGAACCAAATCAACGGTGAGCAGAAACGCGTCAACCAAAGCCCGGTGGTGCAGGGGATGGTGGTGCAAGAGAGGGATGGGGAGATGGGGATGCAGATCCTGTGCCTCCCTGTGGGAGACCACCTGGGGCAATGGTTTGGGCAGGAAGCTGGAATTTGAAAGACTTCTAGGTGGCCCTGAGCAAGGCAGGAATGGGGCCCGTTGTGTCCCAACGTATCTGGAGCCGAGAGGCTCCCAGCTCTGAACGCTCCCGTGTGATCCACGGAGCCATTGCACTGGTTTTACTGAGCACTTACCAGTAGCCCGAGCATCTTCTGGTTAGAGATGCCAGAAACCAACTGTGGGTAGAAGCTGATGCACAACCTGGGGAGGGGACTACGGCTTTAGTCCGGCATTGCACACAGGCTGAGGGGTCACCGACAGTGGGCAGAGGTGGGGGGTCCCTGCAGCCACGGTCACTGCATGTGGGAACACGCATCGCCCCGGCCAGCGCTAACGCAGGGGACAGGGACGTACCCTGCGGTGCCCGGCTGCTTGCAGCGCTCAGGGCCAGCGCAGCCCCTTTCTCCAGCCCCTTCTGCCCATCTCCCTCCCCGCCTCGCAGGGCACTGGCACAGCCCACGGCCCCAAAGCCCCCCAAGGGTCGTGGTCTGCAGCCGAGGGACACATCCTTGCTGGGGCTGGGACAGACAGGAGCTCTTAGTTATTAGAGCCATCAACGCAGCATCTTCTGCCAGGACTAAAATTCACTCCACTTAATACACAAATAAATAAAAGGAACAGATTGTTCTGGCTGCTATTTATAAAAATAAGCTAGGATTAAAAAAAAAAAAAAAAAAAAAAAAAACAAACCAAGCAATCTCCTGGAAAAATCCAGGCTCGCTCCTCTCACCTGCCAGGCCCCGAGGACAGGACCCCCCCAGAGCGGTGCCGGAGCCCCCGAGCAAGCCTGGGATGGGGACGGGACGGGGACGTGTCAGTGCAGCCATCAGCTGTTGCAGAGGAAACACACGACCCCGCACCGGGGAACCGACAGAAACACAAAAACAAGAACAGATTCCCAAATGTTTGCTTTCAAAATCTGTAGCTGCTAACGTCTGCCCACAAATGCCATGAAACCACGGCGGAGCCGTTCGGCTTTACACCAGTTTTTCCTCCAGCTGCAGGTTTTGCCGCTGACCTTTAAAGCATCCCCAGGAGCGAGGGGCTGCGGGGCCCGGCTGGCAAAGGTTGCTCTTTCGGGGGGGGGCACATCCCACCCGTGGGGCATCAGGGCCGGGGTCGTGCCCCTCCAGCCACACCGGGAGGTCCCCGCTTGCCTCCCCGCGCACCGCAGGGCTTGCAGCCCCCCAAGCCCCCAGCCTGGGGGTGCAGGGGTCCCCCAGCACCCCGCCGCCTTCCCCAGCAGCATCCCGGCCTGGAGCTTTGCTGCCCTCTAGTCGGTGGCTTCTCCCCCAAATCCTGCACAAAATTTTTGGAGTTTGTTCCATCTCCTCCCTCCAAACCCAGCCCGGGCTGGCCCGGAGTTTCCCTGCCTGGTGCTGGCAGATGAGCGGAGAGGGGATGTCTGCGGGCGTGGGACGGGGACAGGGGCAGGGATGTCCTCCCCCCCGGCCACGCTGCCTGGGTAGTCAGGGGCTGCAGCGTATGAAGCCTCGCAAAGGAGGCTGCAAAGGCAATTCCCGATAAAAAGCGATGTTTCATCTGACTCCACCCGGCTTTTTCCCTGCCAGCGCTCCAGCCAGGCTGGGCAAAGGCAGCCGAGGGCGGGCGCTGCCACCGCTTCCAAACCCTGGAATAGGCACAAACTCACAGGCTCCTCGCTGCATCACTTGCTCTTTTAGCTTAAGAGTGGAGGGTATCAAGTCCAAATTTGCAGGAATAATTGGTGATTTGGGAGTGTTTTCATTTTTTTCCTGCCCATCTTAACATAAACCGGCTCTCAGAGGTCGGTACCCGCAGACCCACCTCCACAGTAGCCCCCCTTGACATTTCCCACATTGCTCCGCAAGGATCCATCACATCACAAAGGTTGGGTAGAGCTGGGGCCAAAGCCGGTGCTCAGCTCTGTCTCCTCTCCCCCCGCAGAGTTCTCCATCAGCAGCTTCTGCACTGTGGTGGACGTCATGAACTACTCCAGGCTCCAGGTCCTGCGGCTCGACGGCAACGAGATCAAGAGAAACGCGGTGCCCCCCGATGCCCCGCTGTGCCTGCGGCGGGCCACCATCATCGAGATCTAGCCTGGCCCCCCCCGGCCCCCTCTCCATCCTCAGGACTTGGCTCCCCCGTTCCTGGGGAGACGCTCACTCCCATTTTAACGCAGCTTGACAGTTTGACTTGGCTTCCGCAATAGCGCACTAAGGGTACTCCGACATCAGCCCGCGCGGGTGGGCAGGATCCATTCATCCCCAAACGCTCCCTCGCCCCGCCTCTCCGGCCACGCAGAGTAGGACAGGTCCCAGCACGGTTCCCCCTCTGACCCCACCACAGCTGCACCCCCATCCACCTTCCCCCCTGGTTTTGGGTGGGATGCAGCAGGGGTGGGGGAAGAGTTCATCCCACCTCCGAACCATGGCACTGAGCATCTGACCCCAGCGGGGAGGGTTTCAGGTGTGGGTCCTGCAGAACCAGATCTAAAATGACTCCCCCTGGGCCAGGTGCCAGCGGTCAGCAGGAGGAGCATCTGGGAGGCTGGGAGCTGCACAAGTAAAGGGTTAAAGATTTCCTGGCTGCCGGCATCCCTCAGTCTAGGATGGGGAAGAGCAAACCCACTCTTCCCACTCCATTTTTCCCCCTTCCACCAGCTTCCCGCTCCAGAGACAGAGCTAACGGGAGAGAAACCTTCCCTGCCGCTGCCGAGCGCTGTCAGCCGCTTAGGTTAGAGAGAAACACGCTGAGGAACAGCCTGCCCACGGCCATGGCCGAGGGAGGTCTCACATCTTCCTCCCAGACCACTGGTTCAGGGCAGGACCGGGGGGAAGGGATGGGGCAGATCCCGGTGCCGTCGCCCCCAGCTGCCTGAGGAGCCCCCGCACGCCCAGCTCCATCCCACCCACCGGCTTGGCTCCGAGCTCCCTCTCTGCCCGGGCAGCTGGGGTCTCCCATTTTAAAAAAAAAAAAAAAAAAAGGCAGTGACATGTGCATCCGCAGCACGTTTGAATTCACCAAAAGCCAAAAACCACCCAGCTTGGTTCCTTGGACGGTTTAGTTTGAGAACCAAAGGGGCAGCTGAGCTTTGGAGATGACCTGCAAAGCTGAAGAGGTCATCCAGACCCTCCGCATTTAAACTGCATGCTAACACTATAGAAACAAAAACCCAAAAAAACCCTGTACTATCACTGACGCATGAACTCTAGATATCATACCGATGAATAAAGCCCTTTCTGAAACTGCACGAAACGTGTCTGAGGAATCCCAGGTGCGGAGACCAAGGTCTGAGCATCTGGGCTGCTCCGAGCACTGTAACCGCCCCCCTTGCAGACCAGATCTTTCCGCACACATAATCCGGGCTGGATTTGCCGTCTAGTGGTTGTACCAGACATGTACATGTGCGCAAGCCGCCTTCCCCGCACCGAGGAGCTGCCGCTCCAGCACATCCCAGATGGGGTCCATGCGTCCATGCGAGGACATTTATAGAAGTTAAAAAACCACACATGGAAAAGTGAGAGTTGAGAGAGGGAAGGGAAGGCAGTGCCACTAGCACAGTACTTCTGGTCGTTATTTTCCGGATGCTTTCATGTTCTCCTGTCTTCAGCCCTGCTTATTTTTAACAGCCAAGCTGGAGGATGCTTAAAAAAAAAAAAAGTTTCACATGGGCAGGATTTTTACAGATCAGGAGTTGCACAGAAAGTGCCATTTCCCAGCCTGCGGGCTGCTCCCCAGCGCACCGGGGCTCGCTTGGCTCTGGGTTGGTGCCAGCCGGGAAGGCAGAGCCTGTGGGTGCTGCAGGGGGGGCAGGACGTGGGCTCCCCACTGGCCTTCCCCAAACAGCCCTGGTCCCCAGCCCTGGCCAAGGGCAGCCCCCCAACTCCAGCCAAGGCTCTTGCAGAAGCCAGGCAGGAGGAAAGGCAAGACGACCCCGCTCCACCCCCTTCCCCATCCTCCCCTCCATCCCAGGGCAGCAAAGGGACACGCACGTCCTCACCGTGACCTCCCACAGCCAAACCTCGCTCCCAGCAAATCCTCCCGGAGGCACCAGGACCAGGGACCCCGAAGCAAGGGGACCCCACTGCGCGCCCAGCTGGCCGAGCAGCCCAGGGCTGTCACTAGATGTCGGCGTTGCCCATCACATGTGGTCCTGTCCAGGCTGGGAGGGTGGCCCTGGTTTTCCCTCCCCAAGGCCATGTCCCCAGAGAGCAGCACCCAGGTTCGGGAGCTGCCCAGCACCCAGGGGTGCCCACCACGGCCGGTACTTGCTTGGGGCAAGGCTGGGCTGAGACACAGGGTGAAACCCAGCTCCACCCAGGGCAAAAAGGGCTCAGAGGGAGGCAAACCTGACCCTGCTTCTGAGACAGCCAGAGGCAAGCGATGCTCGTGCTGGGCTCCCTCGAAGGCTGGCAGTGGGGCAGCGTGGGGCTCTGCGGAGGGGGAGAATGCCCCAAACCCCTGCGGGCGTGCAGCCGGGTGGCTGTTGGCATCTGGGACCAGATCTGATCCTTCTGCCATCAGCCTCCAGGGCAGGTGCCACGGCCCATCCTCATCCTCCTCCTCCCCCCCCCCCCCCCCCCCCCCCCCCCCCCCCCCCCCCCCCCCCCCCCCCCCCCCCCCCCCCCCCCCCCCCCCCCCCCCCCCCCCCCCCCCCCCCCCCCCCCCCCCCCCCCCCCCCCCCCCCCCCCCCCCCCCCCCCCCCCCCCCCCCCCCCCCCCCCCCCCGTGGCAGCATCCAGCAGGCCAGGCGGGAAGGGGACAGGGACAGGACTACGAGCACCTGAGCCCACACCATGTCTCCATACTCTCCAAAAGCAGCAGGGGAGGATGTTTGCAGGATCCACCTACAAACCAGCCGAGCACCACGCTCCTCCCTGTGCTCGGGAGCTGCCCAAGCCCCAGCACACACCACTCCTTGTTCCCAGGTTGGGTTTTTGCCTCAGAGCATCCGCACCCCTTCCCAAATCAATGCCAGCCTGCAGGAGCCACAGGGGTTGGGGGGGTCCAGGGGGTGTTTGCAGGGAGGCCCCAGCCCATCACCTCAGGGAGGACCTGGCAGCAGGGTCTGGGGGCAGCTGGGGCTGGGGGCGGGAGGGACTGGGGGCCGCAGGGGCTGGGG
>VYZW01020478.1:7392-45523 GCA_013401315.1 Balaeniceps rex | reverse complement strand
GGGTCTGGGGGCAGCAGGGTCTGGGGGCAGCAGGGTCTGGGGGCAGCAGGGTCTGGGGGCAGCAGAGCAAAACCCAGGAGAAGCAGCCACCCCATACTGCCTCCAGCAGCAGCTTTATCCACGCAGGGCGATGGGGATTGCTGATGTGATCCAGCTGGGGCACTGGCTCTGCATCCCGCAGGGCTGGAGGTGAGGGGGCAGAGGGTCAGTGCAACCCACTGCCCCTCTTCTCCCCCTCCCCAAAAAACGGGGGAGACCCCATTGGTCCTGGGCGAGCCCACGGGCGCCCAATCACCGCCTTGTTGTTGTGGTGGGGATGGCAGGGATGGGGGCTTGGCCCCCCTCCTCATCCCCTTCCTCCTCCTCCTCCTCCTGTTGCTGGGAGGAGGTGCCGGGTCGGGGGGCCCCAGCAGCCTGTATCCCACCAGCGAGGAGGAGGGGGAGTGCAGGGCTTTGTCCAGACCCACAGAGAAGCCTGAAGAAGGGGGGAAGCCCAAACCAACCCAAAAATAGCTCCCCAGCCCCTCTGGGGGTGTGCCCTGAGCACAGGGGCTTTGTGGGGCTGCTGCAGGAGGTACCAGCAGCTGCAGCCCCCCCAAAGTCACATTTGCACTGTGGGCTCCTCCCGAGGACTCTCCTTGGGTGGGATGCTCCTGCCGGACACGCTGCCCCCCGCCATCACCCCATGTCCGCAGAGGGGCTCAGGCCACGGGCGCTGGACCTGGGCACCCACCTTGGGGCTGTCCCTGCACGAGACCCTCAAAACCAGCAGCTCCCACGGGGTGCCCCATGCGGACAGGCAGGATTTCTCCAGAGCTCCCCTGAAAACCCCCAAATTCCATCTCCACTTCTTTCTAGCCTCTTCCCCCAGATTCTCTTCCCCTCCTCACTTTTTTTTTCCCCTCTTTGCAGCATCCATCAGCTCAAACGCTTCCCAGGCCGTTTGCAAACTTCCCTTTAGGAGGATGTTTCCCCAAGAAGTACAGGATTTGTGTTTAAAAACAACCCCTCAAAAGATTTTCCTTTGGAGAAGCACACCAGAAAGCAGCGAGGCAGCAGGCAATGGGTTTGACCCTAACGTGGCTGGAGGAGTCCGGGGTGGGCAGAGCCACCCCCCAGCCAAGGGACGTGAGCTCTGGGCACGGCACCGTCCCTGCGCTTCAAATTCAGCACGCAAGCGTTCGCAGAGCCGACGTGAGTCACGGCCCGGGGAAGTGCAACCCGGCGTCACATCCTTCGGCGCTTCCCTTTGCTCAATTCTTCTCGGACTTAACCTAAAACCTTTATTGAGTGGAGGAGTTGCAAGGACAAAAGGATCGGTGGCTGGGTCACGGCTGCCACCGCCACGCCTGACCATCTGCAGACGTGCTCGCAATGTGACAAGCAATAAAAGTTGATTATTAATAAGTTGTTTGGATCCGTCCCGCGGCAGCTGCGACGTTGCTGGAAGAGATAAGAAAACTGCGGAGGCAGCAGGAAAAGACGCCGGGGAGGGGCCCGGCACATCGCCGGCGGAGATCGCCAGGACCCCTCGCCGCCCCGGCATCACTCGGGGATGAGCCGGGGTCCCATTTCACAGAGGAGCAGACTGAGGCTCAGAGGAACCAAGGGGTCCTGCTCTCGCAGCTCCACATCAGGACTAAAATGGAGATGGGATTTCAGTGCTTGGGATTTTGGGCCTCAGGATTTTGGGTCTCCCCACCTGGCTTGGGGGGCTAGAGCAGCTTGTGGGGGTCAGTCCCCCCCAAGGGACCGAACCCTTTGGGGCGACCACTGGGGAAAGGCGGTCCCGCTCCCCGCACGCCCCCAGCAGTGTTTGGGCATGGGGGAGAGGGACGGGCAGGAAATTCCCAATCTGTTCAGCTCCCATTCTTGCCTCCCCTTTTGTTTCACTCGCCATCTGTCCCGCAGCCCCGCACGCCCCGCGCTCCCGCTGCACGTGCCATAAATATCAAGACGGGCTTTGTCTCTGCTTCAAAAGGCAGCATGGACCCCGCGCCCCAGCCCCGCCGCGGCCCCCCGCAGCGGCTGCTGCCAGCCTTAAAGCTGCCGGGGGCTGGCACGGCCACGGGGGCTCCCTGCGCCGGCCGGCTCGCTGTCGGGGGGTCTGGGTTTGGGGGGACAGGCTCAGCGTTGCCCTCCTGCCCCAGCAGGTTTTTGGGTCAGCGCTAAGAGGGGGTGCATTGCTCTGACACAGCAACCATCCGTAGGATCCAGGAGCACGGCCTGGGGGCTGGAGCTGAACCCCCTCACCAAAGTCGCTCCAAAGGGGAAAAGGAAGAAAAAGGAAAGCTCAGCCCCCTGCACACTGGCAGAGCTCGGCAGAGACCCCCAGCAGGCTCTGCGTCCCTGGGCTAAGCAGGGCTGTGCCCCAAAACGGTGCCATGGTCTGTGCTGACCGCCCGGAGGGGAATTTGCAGGGGCAGATCCCAGCCAGTCCCTTTGCAGGGTCCCCCCGCGGGGGCCGGGAGCGGGGTGACGAGCCCTCGCGCTTTGAGGGATCACCACGGCCGGTGTCTCAGCCCCGATCCAGACTTTTAACTCACAACAAAGCAGCGAACGAATCAGCCAGGGCAGCTGCTCCGCTCCAGCCCCGTCCTTCCCCTTTTCTGTTTTATCCGGTGCTAGAATAGAAATAAACTCCCTGGTAAAAGGGCATTGTCAGAGGGAAAATGGGCCTCGCCCTTCGTCTGGCAGCTGGGAACGCCAGGGACGCGCAGGGCTCAGGGATATTGTTGCCTGCAGCTGGTTCCCAGTAACACATTTCCCAGCGGTTCCCCAAAGGAGCGGGTGTTGCGTTCACACGGTGTTGCATTCACACGGGTGTTGCAGTTGCCCCCCCGCAGCAGCGACACCCAGAGCTGCCCCTTGCCCACGGGGCCGGGCACTGCTGTGCCAGGCACGGGGATGCCCACAGGGACACGTGGCCATTGCCAAGGGGCCAGGGGCAGGTACCGACCCCGCGGGGGATGTCCTAACACATCCCGATGTGAGCTGGCGGGTCCTGGAGCGCAGACCCCGGCATCATCCTTACATCCTTCTCCTTCTGCCTTGTTACCGCCGGCGGGGACGTGAGGCTGGCAGGGACGGCTCCGTAGCAGTAGTAGCCACAGGCAAAGCTCAGACATGGCCTGCGAGACACTCCTGGGTCGATGCCACTGGTGTGGAGATGTGGCAGAGCCCATGAACCCTCCTCCGGCAGTCCCCGAGGTGGGAAATGCGCTCCCCCAGCCACGCAGGGCTCATCCCAGCTACCAGCTCCAGGCTGGGCTCGGAGATGTGGCTCAGCAGAAAGCAGATGCCGAGCAAAGCAAAGCAAGCGGCTCAAAGCCCTGAACAAAACCCAGGCAGCTGGTGAGACTCACACGCCCGGCTGGAACCTGCCTGGGGCTCTGCGCTCCCGTCCCAGACACAGACAGGGCTGCTCCGGGAAGTGCAAACAGCCCCGGGGCAGCGAATGCAGCCTCTGGCTGCTCCCACCGTCCTGTCCCTTGCTGCTACTGCCAGGGCATGGCATCGCTCAAGGACAAGGGCACAGCATCACCTGGGGACAAGGAGCATGGTGTCCCTCAGGGACAGGGGCACAGCATCCCTTGGAGATGGGGGCACAGCATCCCTTAGTGACAGGGACACAGCGTCCCTTGGGGACGGGGGCACAGCATCACTGGGGGGTGGCAGGACACGCTGTTGCTCTGTGGTGATGCAGCCTCGGGTCCTCGAGGGATGCACCCCAGCATCAGCAGCCGTGGCTTCTGCCTGCTGCAGCACGGAACATGTCGGGGCACCTCTCTCTGCCCGGCGAGCTCGCAGGGTGCGGTGTGGGGGCGGCACGGCGGGGGCTTGCCCAACACCAACAGACTGCTCAAATAACAATAATTACTATTATAATATTTAATAAGAATCGTATGCAAACCCCCCGGCAAGCTGAGCGAGCTCTGCCCCGACCCGTGCGGCGCAGAGGCCTCTCTTCTCCCCGGCTCTCAGCCCTTCTCTGGGAAACAAAAGGTGCAAAGTTTAGTGGTGCATGAAAGGAGAAACAAAACCCCGGCCCCGGCTTGGCCCCGGCCCCGCCGCGCCCCCCCACCGCCCCACCAGACAGATGGCAACAGTTGTCCCTGCACACCAGTTGCTCGCTGCCGCCAACAAGCCCCTTTTATCCCCCAACAGGTCGTAAATGAGAGCCTCGGAGCTGGCCCCCGCGCAGGGGAGCAGCCGCTGCGGAGGGGGCCGGGATGGGGCCGGGGATGGGGACGGTTCTCCCCTTGGGATGCTTGGTGGAAAACAAAAAAGCAGCTGAAAGCGGCTCCTCTCCCCCTGCCCATCTGTCCCAGCCTCGTAGCCCCTCGCCCAGGCGCTTGCGGCAGGGGGGCGGCTGGGGTGAGTCGGCCCCCAGGACCCCGAGCCCCTCGGCGACACCCCAGGAGGGGGAGACGTGGGGACCCACGGCGGGGCCAGGGTGGGCTGTGCCTCTCCGGACCCCACTTCTGTCCCATTCAAGCCGCTCACCTCGATGGGGGATGACCCCTTCCAGGGCCGTGGGATGTGCCCGCTCTGGGGGCACCAGCAGCAGACCCCCGCTCCCCTTTGGGGAGCCCCTTCCCCTCTCCCTCCCCGCTGTAACATTTAATAAGCCAGAGGTGTGCGCAGGACCCGCTCTGTGCGCGCTCCTGCCCGAAAGCTGGCACGGGAGGAAGCGAGCAGGCAGGGAGCGGAGACGGGGCTGGGGCTGAGCCTGCCGGCAGATTTTGTGGTTGTTTAGGGGGGAATTTTTTTCATTTCAAGCTAGCAACGCCGCAGCCTGCCCCATCTGCTGCTGGAGTCCCTCCAAGCCCAGCAAGCTGTGAGCGCTGAGACGGTTATTGCACCGCACGGGGGGGAGGCGAGTGGGCGTGCGGCGGCTGCGGCACACGCGCTCGCATCTGCCCGTGACCTTTTAGGTGGAAGGAAGGGTTTTTTCCACCGGGCGGTTCAGTTTTTAGCAAGGATTGGAAAGGCAGCGCGGTGCGTTCCCCTGCACGCTGGTTCGGGGGCCCTGGCTGTGTGTAAGGCTGTTGGGGTGCTCGGGGATGTACAAGCTGAGCCAAGATGGGTCGCGGCTGCGGAGGGCTCAAGGTCTGGCCAGGGAGAGCTCAAGGTCTGGCCGGGGCCGCTGTGCAGGTGTGGAGGGAGGACAGAGAGCTGGATGAGGGAAGAGGAGAGAGAGGAAGGTCTGTCAGGAGGAAGGGCAGGCAGGGAGCGCGGTCCCCAGCCAGGAATCGCTCTGCCATCCCGGCCAAGGGACAGAAACCAACAGGAACCCACGTGCCAGCCCAGACCCCAGACCCGATGCCTGCCCACGTCCCGGGGGGCTCGGGGAAGGGCTTGGCTCAGCCCTGCGGGGTGCGGAGCTGGAGGCAGAGCTTGTGAGGGGCCTCCAGCATGGCAGCAAACACTGGCAATGCCAGAGTTTGCTGGTGCGAACAGCGGCAATGCCGGAGATTGCCGGTGCAAGCAGCAACAATGCCAGCGTCTGCCGGAAGGCTGCAGCCCAAAGCGCCATGGGCTTGGCGCAGCACCAACCCCTCCAAACCCCACAAACCATCTTCCCGTTGCTGGGCCACGTGATTGCGGAGTTTCTACAGCTCCAGCAGATCCTGGGAAGATCATTCGGGCTCCGGAGCACCGCAGGCGATGGAGTGCCCCGGGGCCCGCGCCTCCCCCTTTTCCCAGGGCTGGGGCTGGGCGCTGCCGGCTGCGTCTCCCCAGATACAGGCGTGTGAGGCTGCACCCACGCGAGTGCCTGATTGGCCTCGGCCGAGCCGAAATAGCCGGTTGCTTCCCATCGCCCGTCGGCAAATAAAGAGGGCAGGAAGCACCTGGCGGAGGCCGAGCCCTGTGCGAATGTGCTGGTGCGGGAAGGAGGCTCGGCGGCGCCCGGTTTCGCTTCTGTCCTTCCTCCAGCTGCAGAGGCAAACAAGGGAGAGCCCAGAGCCACGGCGGCCGCGCCGGTGCCAGCCCCGTCCCCGCTCACCTTTTTCCCTTCTGAGCAAGCTGCCCCATTTGCCACGTTTAAGGGGCCCAACTCTCTTCTCAGCTTCAGGGTGGGCAGGGGTAAAAACGCTTCGAGGCAGGGACGGTAATACCGGGACTGGCAGGGGATGAGGTCTGGCTTCTGTGGGAAGGGCAGAAATAACCGCAACAAGCAGTTTCACATCCTAAATGCTGATGTTGCTTTTCTGATAACTTAGAACTGAGAAACGCCCAATTTCTGCTAGAGGGACCCCAGGAAAGAGGAGCACACAAACACACAAAAAATCAAACAAACATTTTGCCATGAGTCAACCAAAATATCCTCACGGACCCGTGGGGACCCTGTCCTGGGGTGGTTGTTGCCACCGGGTCAGGACGTTCCTCACGGCTGATTTGGGCTTTGCACAATCTGTGTTTCCCCAACGGACCAGCCCCCAAAACGGCCCCAGCTCCTGCGAGGGAAGACTGACAGCACTGCTACAGCACGCACACGGCTGGGAAGCCTTGCACGGATAGCAGGGGGACAACACATCGGTGCAGGGGACAGGACATTCAAGCCCACCCTCCTTTTTGCTCTGAATAGGCATCAAATGCCCTTCCAGACTGCTGGGATGGGAGGAGAGCGTTCTCCCCTGAGAGCCAGCATCACGCACACTGCCCTCCCTCCCTGCAGCAGGGTTTTTGTGGGGGATAACTTGTTTCTAGGTGGGTATCACACACGTAGGGACACTCTCTGGGTTTAAGTCCTGGACCCCGCTGTGCCAGCAGAGCTCATCTCTCCTGCGGAGCGCCGGGAAGCAGGCAGGTCTGCCGGGCAAAGGGCTGAGCTCTCACCGAGGACACGTCAAAGGCAAATCCTTGTTTATGCAACACACCAACCTCTGATTACAGAGGACAACATTTGACCCAGGCTGCTTGAATTGGACACTTCTCTGCCCAGCCTGCATAAAAAAATCCCACCAGAAGCCCAGCGAAAGGCTTGGCAGAAAACGAGTCCAGATTTCAACAGGCAGGAGGTGGGCAGCAGCAGCTGAGTGTGGTTTTAGTTATTTTCAGTCTTTTTCAGAGCCGCTTCAAGCACGCCGGGGTGCAGCTGGGTCCCCGGTGCATGCTCCAGCTGTGCCTCCGCACTCCCCTCCTCCTGTGCCCCTGAGCTGATCCTGTGATGCGCTCAGGGACCTCGCAATGAGAAAATGCGCTGAGAGCTGCAGCTCAGCATCAAAAGGCCTAGAAAGGGCTTTGGGGGCAGATAAAGGTGCACCCCCAAGCTAACCCAGCTTGTACACCAGGTATCATGATCCTACCAGAAGAAAACTGACAAGCAAAATAAAAATAGTAGATGAGTCACCTATTAAAAGGCTGGCAGGGGGATCTGGTTGTGGTGCAGGTAGCGCTGACTCCTCACTAAACACTTCCATGGCGTAAGAGCTGTATTTTTATCTTGGCTACGAGCAACTCAAGTTTTAGATGATCTTGGCTCTGCCTGCTGGCCCGAACGCCAGCCACGGGCCACAGCATGCAGGACCACGCCAGGCTGGCCATGGCACAGACTATGCCAGCCTGAAAATGGGCCACGGACCACAGCACGCAGGTCCAGACAGACCACACTGATCCGGACAAGCCAGAGGGAGGAAGGCTGCCATCATCTGACTTCACCAAGCCTTTGAACCCGGATGACTCCCGAGCTAATCAACAACTGAATAGGACACCCATTCCTCCCCAACAACCCTGTTTCACAAGCAGCAGCAATTTGGGTGTGTTTATGGAAACTAATGAAGGGATGAGTTCAAAAAGGAGTGGCTTTGACAGAGCATCAAAATTGGCCCACAAATTGTTTTCCTCTGGGAGGTGGCGTGTTATGATAAAAGCAGGAGGGGAGGAAGCAGCTTTGCCCCTGTCGGGGAGAACGGTGGGACCAGGCCCATGCCCCCCCTTGGCATCACCACTCCAGGAAGGCACCGGCACAGGGAGCAGGTTGGGCTGGGTCACAAGGACCCTGACAGGCTGCAACTCAAACCCTCCTGAACTCCATACAAATGGAGGTGGGGGGTAAACACGCAAGCTGGACATCCCCCTCCCAGGGAGCAGGGTTACAGCTCCGTGCCGCAGTCACCAGTCTCTTGACAGAGCCAAAACAGGATCTCCAGTGAATCAACCCCGGCTGCCTTTATCATGACAGGCCCAGAGCATCCCCCGCATACCTGAACATTTCAATCCTATGATCTCTCACCCTTCCTCCTCTGCTGGCTCAGTCACCCCTGGAAGGATGGTGGAGGCAGAGAGGCTTAACCAGGAACAGCCCCTGAGCCTGGCTCAGATCACCAATCGCTTCTTTCCAAGACTTCATTTATGCCATTCCTAGGCTTAGGTAAGAGATCTGGCAGCCGACTACATAACACCTTCATGCCCTGGCAGGATACAGGATTTCTACAATCCCACACTGAATAAATCCCCCGCTGCCCAAGCCAGAACCCAGTAGTCAGCATGGGGACGGCGAGGGCAGGACACCCACAGCCCCACATTAGTCATCAGACCAATTCCCAGCCTTAATTCGTCACGTTTAGAGGGTCAGGTATAGAGTCAGCATGTTGACTAAGCAGCTTTTTTTCTAAACCTCCTCCTTGACACAGCTGGATATTAACAGTCATCCACACTTTAACCAAGCCCACAGCATTCACAGTGTGGGATTTAGGCTGCAATCCCAACCCTCACCCTCTTTGCAAGCATACAAGAGTTCCCACCAAGAAAACAAGGCTCATTTATACTGCTACATTTTTATTAAAGTAACAAAAGCATACGTCTCTCAAAGGATCTGTACATTCTGTATATAAAAACACTACTGTACAATTAGTAACCATCCACTCCCTCCTCCAAGTGTAGCTTACAAACTTTCTACCATTTTCACCAAATACAAAAAGCAGGTCCCGTTCAACAGTCCAGCTTGTTTAAAAAACCAAAAGTTACAAGAAACCCCTCAAATACACTGTCTTAAAATACACTCCATTCAGCTCTGCAGTTGAGTATCAGGCTTGTAGGCAGAAGGCAACAGAGCACACTAATTCACAGCTTTTACATGTAACCAGCTACAAGAGAGAAATGGATTATACCCAAGTTTGGTTGGTTTTGAAGCTAAAAACAGACACCTTTAACATCAGACTCCTCCACACCAGGGACAAAAAGAATGAGACTTGGCTATTTTGGTTCTGGAAGTGGGGGCATGTTAAGAGCAATTATAGTGTATTCCTTTGGTGTGGGCTGCTGTTCCTGAAAAACTTTTCTGGTAAGAGGGAGGGAACAGAATAAAGCAGGGGATTAAATCTTAAGACTGCTTTGATCATGACAAATTACAACCCAAGGAAGTACCAGCCTTCAGGAAACTCCACATCCAGCCAAGGAGTCCAGCAAAGCTAACACTGCTCATCCTGGATGCAGTTCTCATCATGGGCTTTCCACGTAAGCAGGTTAAGTGAGGACTCCAAAAAGCACCAGAGATCCCTTTTCCTTCAAAAGGGAATTTGCTTTTTGGAAGTTCCCAAGTATTCCCCTCTTGGTGAGGTCACCTATTGCACAAGTTCACCAAGGGAAAAGCCCCAGCCTTCATTTCAGCTTCTGCTTTGCTGACATGAGAAATTCAAGTGATGCAGAGGGAAGTGATGCAACTTCAGAGCCACAGTCTGCTATTACTGTTCAAGGACAAATAACTCACCACTTGACATTTTAAAAGGATCTAAGAATTGAGGCTGGTTTTCCAGTTCTAGAATTCATGATTTGAAGCGTACAAAAATCTGAACTTATTTGTTTCCACATTAGTAGTGAGAGCTGGGGAGCCGTGCTGATTTTTTTTTTTTTTAATATATTAAAAAAAGCCAAGCTAAGAACTGTGGCAGATGGGAGGCTTCCTTCCTCTCCCGGAGCACCCACGATTTGGAAATATATTGCACAAATGTCTGAGAACTTGATTCATCAAAGGCTGGGCAAGAACAACTCTGGTTATGCCAGTCAGCTGCCAGGTCAGAAGAGAGGAAGGTAGAAAAAGTGTGCTGAGAAACAAATCTGGGAAAATTTCATTAAAAACCACCATGTCAAAGCCCTGCTTTTTCAATCACTTCTCCCAGGATCACTGGAGGAGCACCAGCTGGTTAGTAAAAAGGCAATAGACATACAACATCCCGGTAAAGGCTCATTCCCAACAGGCAGGTAAAGTTCTTGGGGCAGCACTTTCAGCTCCCACCCCATTTGTAGTTAGCCAGAGCAGTTTAAGGGCCAAATCCTGAACAACACTTGGGCAAAGTCTCCCTGACTAAAAGTACCACTGGGACACAAAGAGGAGTTTTGCTTGAATAGACAGAGCACAGGACCAGGTATTAATTGTGCAAAATAGTTATGTACCAAGAGATCTGAACCAAACGATGCCCCTTACCAAGTTATCAGTGGAGACAGCTCCCAGGGACAGCCATGTGCTGATCACCCAGAGTAGGAAGAGAGGGAAGAAGTGATGTGACTTTTAAAAGCAAAGTTAGGACACCAAAGCATCTGAGCATCCCACACACAGGGGGAAGATACCCCCAATACTTCTGATTTTAAGAGACAGGGCAAAGGGGGTTCTCGGACACCAACCTCTACAGCACAAGGCGAGTTGCTTCAGCTCTTCTGGAGAAGTGACACAGCAAGTCATCAACATTGGATTAGGCAACTTTTGCAAGCAAGAGGCCAGACTCCACACTCAGAGAGGCCACGCAAGAGCAGGTCCGTGGGCTGATGTCTAAGCCACACATAGCAGAAAGGCTTTGTAATTCACAGCTGTTCAGTGCTGGTTTCAGGGTCTGGAGTACCCTTCTCAGTGTGCAGCAAGCAGTGGGCGATAGCCAGGTACTGGGGAGCACCAAGAACAAACAGTACTCCAGTGCCACCACAGTAGCTGCAACATTCACCTTGGGGACCTTCTCTGCGCAGCCTGACCCCCAGTGCATCTCTGCCTCGCTCCATTTCACAGGGCACCAACGCCTATGTGGCCCCTTCAGCAGCAGACAGGAGAGATGGAGGGGTTGGAGAAAGGCCATGCTCCCCCTCGCTTTGTGCTTAGAGTGGGGCAGAGCAGAGCTGCAACACTTGCACAGAGGAGATGTGCGAGAGCAAAGGTGAGTGATCCCAGGGTCCCCAGCATCACCCAGCCCTGATGCAAGGTTCCCCCAAACACTATATCCAGGCCCCAGAGAGATCAGCCCAGCTGGGGAGTGAAGAAATTAGGAGGAAAGACAGCAACTCCTTCATCCTTTCTCCAACAGTATGGCAATACAGCAATACTGTTGGGTACCAGAATGGTGAGAAGGTGACACAGACATCTCCTACCACCAAGCCACACTTCCCAGCCTGGCTTTTCCCCTCCTCTTCCTGCATTCCAAGCTGCCCAAGTGAGCAAGCCAGCCCAAAATTGTCATCCAACACTAATTAGGTAGATATCGGCTTCATAATAAAAACTCATAAGCTTGCAACAGCTTTAAAAAAGGCACCTAGAACACCGCTTCTGTTCAAAGCGGTGTCCAATATTTTAATTTTGGATTTTCTTGGTTTTTTTTAAAAAATATAAATAGCTCTTCATCTTAAAAATAGATCCTCAGGTGAGGTATACAGTAGCCTGTGTCTTGGCAGTGTAAGGACAAGAGGAGTATTTAGCTGGAGACAGTCATGATGTAGTTTTTGGAAGGACTGGTGCGACCTAACATCATCTGGTTCTTACAGGTAAGCATCCCATAGGAGCTCACAGGTTTCGTTGCAGTAGCTTCATATAAGACACAGATGGAGCCATCCTCACCGATGCGGTATGAGACCTCGTAGGGGTCCACCCAGAGCGTGAGCTCGCTGGGCAGGAGCTGGTAGAGCTGTGGTAGGCTGAGTCCGATCTGGCTAGCTGCCTTGCTGATAATGGGGTCCATTTTGTGATTGATTCGGATGCAGCGATACCCAGAGCCTTTGAACGGTTTCTCAGGAAACCAGTGATGTTTGTAGTGCTCTGCAAGGGAAGCGAGAAGGGAAGAGCGGTGAGCAGCCATGCAGCAGCTGTGAGGAGATGTGTGTCCTGCTGCAGTCCCGAGGGGGTCCCACACCTCGCTGCAGGCGGAGGAAACAGAGTCCTCCTTAGGCTGCCTCCATCAGACGGAGGCTCCAGAGCTGAGCGGTATTCAGCCACTGCTTGCTCCAAGGTGCAGGAGCGCAGCTCTTCGGGTCCTAGAAACCCCAGGCAGGACAGCGCCACAGGCGCTGCAGTGACAGCACCCCAACACCTTCTTGCCCTGACCCCCGTGGCCGGGGTAGATACCGTATCGCCAACAACAAAACACCACAGTCAGGGAGTAACATCCAGGTCATTCTCTAAGTTCAGGGGCATGTCACTACCCCTTATCTCAGCGCAGCAGCAAACCAACCATCCCTTCTTAGGGCTGATAACACAAGGCTGTGGTGTTAGGCTGGGAGGAGACCCTTGAACCACCCAGTTAGTGCTGAGCCCCAGCCATGCTTGTAGGGAGGGGGGTGCCAAACCCCACTGACACAGGGCTGAGCACTTTTTGCCAGGGGATGGGGCACACAGACTAGCTTTGGATCATCTATAGCAAGCCCCAGCAAGGAGGGCTTCAAGCAGATGGGCTACACAAAACCCTCAGAGACTAGGCAGGGGACATGCTCACTTTCACAGCTGAGGCAGCTGTTTGCCCAGGACCCCACAGGGACACAGGTGTGTACCCAGGGAGGCACACAGATGCCTGCCAGTCCCCAGAGGGATACAGGCAGATACCTAGGCAAGGGCACAAATACATATCATATCCGGCATCAAGGAGGACACAGCTGGGTGCCTGACCCAAGAGGACACAGGTGAGCACCCAGGGAGGGACACCTGGTCCTGGGAGCAACACAGGGGGCACCAGGGAAGGACACCAGTGGGCGCCCGGCCCCAACAGGGAGAGGAAGAGTACGGACACGAGCAAGCTTTCACCCCGGACCTTCCTCCCCGCGAAGCTGATCTCTTCCCGGGGCCGCGCCTCACCTGCGAGCGCTTCCCGCAGCGCCCCGCTGAAGACCTGCAGCTGCTGCTCGCTGACGCAGCCCCGCGTCCGCAACAGGCTGGAAACGAAGCCCACGGCGGCGGCGATCTCGGGCACCATGTCGGCCCGCGGGCCGCCGCGACGCTGGCTCTGGCGCTGGCTCATGGTGGCTCCGGGCGGCAGCGGGGTGGTCGCGCTGGCTGCTGCACCGCGCTCGGCTCGGCTCGGTCTGCGGCGGCGGCTCCGCGGCGACTTTAAATAGGGCAGCCCGGGGAGGCGTCATCGGCGCGGCGGCCCCCATTGGCCGAGGGGGCGCGGTATGCTAATAGCGCCTGACCTCAGCGCAGTGGAAGGAGTGACGTCGCCGCCGCGATGACAATAACGGGGGGGGAGTTACCGGAGGGCTATTTTTGGGGCTGACCTGGGAGGAGGAGGGGGCGGAGGGGGCTGGGGCTCGGGGCTCGGCCCACCCCAGCTGCTCGCAACCCCTTGCTCCAGGGCAGAGGCCCCCGCTCAGCCCCGGGGTGCGGCACCCGTGGGCTCCGGGTGTGGAGGGGATCGGGGGTCCCTGGCAGCTGCCGGTGCTCGAGGTCACCCACGGGCGGGGGCGGGGGCTAGAGGGCAGGGCGAGGGCTCCCCGGGCCGTCCTGAGCGGTGGAAACCCACCCCAGATCCCGGATCGGCGCAGGGGCGCTTTGTTGCCCTGGCGAAGCCTATGTCGGGGCCCCCTGGCTGCTCCCGGGTTCCTCGAGTGGGTCTTCGAGGTGCTGGCGGCCTGCGGGAAGCCGGCCCAGTCCCACTGCAGGGAACCCCGGAGCACCGGTACTGCCAGGGCCAGGTTTCCAACCCTCCCCACCAGTGGGTGAGTTCACCAGCTGCTTCCACGAACGAACAGGATGCCTCAGGAGGGAGAAGTAAAGGCTCGTCCCCACCAAGCCACTGGCAAGTCACTTACTGAAACCGCAAAGGACTGAAGGAACGGTGCCGATGGGACCTGGTGCGAGGGAAAGGGTGCCCCTGACAGCCGGTGGCCCCAGGGTCCTGTGCGCTTCTGCCAGGGCATCGGCCCGGCATGGGCACTGGGTGCTGGATCGGCGTCGGGGTGCTCTCGGCATCAGTGGAGCAGCGTTTCTGCTGACCTGGAATGACACGGATCAGTCACCCAGGGCAGTCAGCAACAGTGACCCATCCTTGGCCCTTCTACCCTCCTGACTTCAGTACAGGATGGGGTCTGGCCCCCTACACAGGGGGTCTCCTCTCCCCAGCAGGTTTCCATCACCAAATTTCCTTCCCCACAGGAAAGACACATCACAGATTCTTGTTCCCTGGACAAGGCCAAATCCTTTCCAGAGATCCCTGAAGCGTGCAGGGAGAACTTCCCATCATCTGCACTGTCCCAGACAGGTGAGGGAGATGAGGGAGAACACGACAATAACCGCTTTCATCTCACTGCCTGAGGAGCGTTTGAGGTGAGGAGCAAGGGCAGATACCCCAGGACTCGGTGCCTCCCTCCAGCCTGGCTTTTGGCTGGAGGAAGAGCAGGATCCAGGAGGAGGTGGCTGCAGCACAGAGGACGTGTTCGATCATGGAGCAGGGAGAGCAAGCCAAGGCAAGCATGGAGCAGAACCAAGCGTCCTCGGTTGCCTCTGTCCAGCCCAGCAGGAGGGGAGAGGAGAACTGGTGCAAGTGGTGCACGGCCCTGATGCTTCGTAAGATGCAAGCAGCACCTTAAAGCCACTACAAAACAGGGAGCTGCACCAGCTGGCCCAGCTGCCAGCCACGCTGCCCAGGATAAAGGCACTCGCCCAGCTTCTGCTGAAACTGGCCCGAAGCTAAAGCAACAGTAGGAGGCCAAGCTCTTTTCTTGCCTTTGCTTTGATCAACCATGAGAGAGTTAGTATCAAAACAGGATGGGATTTCTTGAATGAATATTCCCTGGCAGAGAACTGGGATTGTTTCGAGCCATTGTCTCGCAGCCCCAGATGCCTCCCTTGGCGTGCACCGGGGGAGGATCTGAAGCCACAGCTCTGATGTGATCCCCAGCGAAAACATGTTCTCCTGCTATGGCCCAGGCCTCATTTGGCATCTCCACAAGCAGTGGGTGCAGCTGGAGAAAACCAAGGCAGGGAATTAGATCATCTGGGTTTGCCTCTGCCCAGGAGCAGCCCCGCGGAGGCTGAGCCATCGTCGGTTCCCACAGTGCCGCTCCCGTCGCTGGCACAGCGCTTTCGCCGCAGCGCTCCCTGATAAGGAGGAGCATGCGCCTGCCGGCACGCAGCCTGCCAGTGTGGCTCGACCTTATCATGGCTCTTATCGGACCGCTCGCAGTCCTGTTCCACCTGGGAACTGCTCTTGGCAAGGGATAGGAGAGCAGCACCCTGCCTGTCCCCCTCAAAAGGGGGCCCTTCGTGCGGCAGGTCGGGGGGAGGCTTTCCAGCACCTCTTTATACAGCAGGTCTCAAAACGCCAATTATTTCCCATGACTCAAGGGTGTAATAGGATTTTTGGAGGTCTTTTGCTTCCAGAGTCTGCAGCTCATTTTATTTGCACCTCTATCACTCCCGTGTGCACACACTCTACATGGGATTTCACATCTTCTGAAGCACAAGATGATGGCTATGTAGCAATGCGTAACCAACAACAAGCCAGAGCAAAGAGTAAGAAAATAGCTTTTGAAATCACAGAAGAGGTGGATATAACAGATACTGCCCAAGCAGAGGTCCGCATTTCGTGTTCTGCGCAGCTAGAAAGAAAGCGCTTTGGGCAGCAGGCAGAGAAGTAGGGTCAAGCTAGCAAGAAGATAGAGCCAAGGGGTCCCCGAGTCCTCCCCTCCCCGCTCCATCTGCCACTCCATTCATCCGCAGAGCACAAGGAATCAAGCAAATCTCTTGCTATAAACCAGATTTGCCTTTGTAAGCTTTGAAATAAACCCAAGGATTAAAGTCTAAGGACTTTTTTTTTTAAGTTAGCAACACACATGAAAGAGCACATGGGTGCATGTGAAACCCAGAGCACAGCACAATGCAGGGAGAGGTTATTTATGCTGTAGCAGCAGCCAGAGGCCCCTGGAAGAGGCTGCATAAACACACAGCACGAGCCTGTCCACGCACAGCTTCATTACTTTAAACACACCTGTATTGTCAGCCAGCAGACACGCTCACAGCGCGTGGGTACAGTCATAATCAGCAGAAAATTAGGAAGCAAGCAAAACCACCCTGGTAGAAGAGACTTTTTTATATATATATATATATATATACACACACACACGAGTAAAAGCCAAGCAAAAATAAACCCTCAACTTTTCTACTGTAGTAAAGCACAGCAGGCCCGAGCAGAGCTTGCCATCTAACCAGACAAGCTGAGAGCAGGGAAAAGGGCTTGTTTTGCCCATCCAACAGAAGGATCACATTAAAAAGTACTTGGATGGTATCATCCAGTCCTGAGTCACTGGACAATAATTGTAGCAAGAGAGGTCTTCTGTCCTCCAGCCTGCCAAGAATAGCACTAATAGCCAGTGCAGGTTTATTTGCCATTAGGGCTAACAGTGTTCCTAAGTGCTGCTGATGATCTAACCTTGGCAAGCAGGTTCCCCTGGTCCCCCCTGCTCCGCAAGTGGATGAAGTAAGTGGTGGCACCATTCTCCAAATTCAGATCCTCCATTTATTCTTAATCATCCTGATTCTAAAGGCTCCCTTCGCACAGCTTAGGGCTTTTGTCTTGTGTGTGTTCATACGGTCTGACACAGGCCCTGGTCTCCAAAATCAGATTGTCTTCGTTAAGCCCTTCCAATAAGAGATTTCCTGTGGAGCTCAAGGACCTCTAAGCGGGTTATGTGCCCATAATTTCTGGCCCTGTTACAAGAAGACTGCACTCTTAAAGACAGGGCATAAGACTTAATACATGCTTTCAAATTGCTTTGAGGAGTTACAGAGTAAACAAACAATTAGAAAATAAAATTCATTTTAAAAAGAGAAGTTAGAGCTGGTTTTAATGCTGTTCTGGCTAGATTAGTTTCCGCCCAGTGTTTAGCTGGAAATGGCTGAGAGCATTTAGATTTCAATTATAAAAAAAAAACAAAACCCAATAAACCTCTCCATCGCAATCAGCCAGACTAGATTTGTAACTGGTTTGACAGGAATTAGAAGTTCAGATAGGCTTTCAAACACTCTCGCCTCATTTATCCAAATGAGGTTCAAAACCAGTTGAGCTGGAAATTTTTCAATAAAAGGGGAACACTTGGCTTTCAATCAAGGGTTAAAACTCAGCATGGACAGACCAAGCTGCTCACACAGAGTTACGCTTTTCAAGAATCAGCAACTCACGGTGGTTTATGTACACCTAAAAGGCAACTGTTCCCATGCTACACTTTTGACTTGTTATGTTTTTTGGGGGGTGACGACACCTTTTTTAGTCTGCTGGGCTGAAGTTATTAGGCATGAGACACAGAAAACAATTTCAAGCTGTCCTCGAATACTATTAGAGTCAGCTGGCAGTCAAACAGCCACAGTGTGAATTCACACCCCCTGTTATCAGCGGTGAAATAGTTACACAGAATTAACATTCATAGCCTCCTTATTAGACATGTCCCACAGATTGCAAAATTAGCTGTCACTTCTCCCGGTGGGTCCCTCCCAATTACCCTAGTATTTGAGAAGGATTTTAAGGTTATCTATGTAGATTTGGGAAGCCAAGGGCTGGCTTTCTTTACATTAAGAAAAAAAAAACCCAAAAAATCTCTGGAAACAGTTCTGAACTGGAAAAATAATAGATGTTTGGCCCGGTTCAAATCTCATTATCTGGCTCTGCTGAAGAAGGCACAGACAATTGTGATGGCAGTGCCAGCAGCCACCTGGTTGCTAACACCAGTTAAGCACAATCACTGGGAATTTAAGGGGAAAAAAGCCCAGGGGTAAGCTGGGCTAGTACGTTTAATCACAGATATAATTGGTAACCTGGGTCTGACCCCAGAAACAGGCCTAGCAGGCAGGGTAAACAATAAAGCAAGAGTTTTAAGCCCAGCTTACACTTAGAGCTAATAAGTCCTTTCAAAACCCACAGTTGTGAAATAAGACTGTGACTGAACCGTGTGAAATGCAACTGGGGGGGAGAGGGAGGACATGGACAGAAAACAAAGCCTTTTTAACCTATTAGCTGCTAGATCAGACCATGTTTTACAGCACGTATCGATTCCCGGCAATCTAGACCACTCTCAGAACAAGCACGTACCATCTCCTAGGTGGGCCACGCTCCTAGAAGCTTATCATCCTGCCATGACTCCATGGCGCTGGGCTTTGCTAAGCACCTCACCACCTATTTTGGTGTCTGAATGTCTTTTGTCAGCTTGGTCCTTTGTTCGGTCTGTGTCGCCTGTAACATGACTCCCCACGCCAGCTCCATGCCTTGGGATTTGTGGACAGGACATGTCAGGATACATTTTGGGCATGTCCGGGCAGTTTCATTTGTAGACTCTCAGGAACGTTTAAATATTCTCCTCTGCTTCTGAGCGGATTTGTATGTGGACTGAGAGCTGGATGCTTTTCCCCACAGCATTTGAACACAGTCGCTTTTGTAGCCCAAGCCCAGGGTTTCAGCGAGGGCCCACATAGTTCCTAGGAGCTGTCTTTCACAGAACAACCTCCCTCTGATCCACTTTCCTTACTGCATGCCATGTTTCCTCATGGAAAACAACCTATCTGACCCACTGCGAATGTCACATCTGTTCAGAAGTATTTTAGGAAGCAAACATTGCTGTACTCAAGGGAGCCACAAGCAGAAAGAATTGCTTTTTCTTCAAACTCCTTAGGACTTTGGACCTAGTTTTCCAATGGTGCTGACCACTCGCTGGCTCCAGCTGCCTTCAGTGCACACTGGGGTTTTCTCCTTGGCCTTACTAGCTTCTTGCTGAACCCATGTTGAGCAGTGTCTTGTGTAAGAAGACATTTGTTCAAAGCTCAATATTATTGGCCAGAGATGAAGCCTCAGCCTACAGTTCCTCATGAAGCTGCCTCGTTGGGGAAGGTGTGCAGATGACCTCACGCTGATTTCAGAGATGGTTTCCTGTTCTTTGCATTTGGTTATTGTTTTTTTCCACATCCCCTTTGCAGGATGCCACTGCCTCCGCCTACCTCTGTTCCTGTCAAACAAAGCTTGAGAGGGTAGAAAGGGGACAATAGAAAAAGTCCAGTGGAGTGCTCGCCAAGGCAGCAGACCCAGAGCAGTGTGGGGATGGAGGTGTTTGCACAGTCAGGTCCAGAGAAAGTTGTCAGCTGTAAAGCCTGGAACAGGCTTGTTAGTTTATGAGATAAAAAGACTCTGGAGCCCTGTCTCTATCTCAGAAATGGAGCAAGGAGCAGTAGGACTCTGGGAGTAAAGGCACTGCAGTAAGACGTGCCCCTGGACAGCCCCTTGTCCTGCTCCACCCCTTCTGCCCCTCACCAGCCCTTGGCGATGGCATCTTCCCCCAGTCCTCGCCTCCAGCACAAGGTAAACAGCACGTGTGAGACACAGATGTGGGCAGAGGCAAATTGCCCCTTGCTAATTCTCCCTTATGGCAGCACCCTGGGGCGTATCTGCCTACCCGGGTTCTGCTCTTTTCCCCCTCTATAAGTCCCCAAATAAATATTGGCTCCAGTCAAAACATGATTTCCCTCCCCACAACTGGGAACAGGTAAACCCACCACTCACTCTGGTGACAACCCCACCAATAACACAGGACACCGGAGCCAAATCCTCCTCAGCGCCGCAAAGACACACATGAACAACCATATGAGCTGAGGAGTTACGGGCTAACGTGGGAGAGGCAGACAACCAGCACAGCAGGAAACTTGAGGCCTAAGAGATGCTGTGTCTTGTTCTAAGCCACAAAGCAGAGGCGAAATACAGGGTCCTTCCCGTGAGCTGCGCTGCCTGGGTGCTGCAGCCTGGCGGGGTAAGGGGCCAGCCTTCCTCCCCCAGCCAGCGCTTTTCAGGCAAACCTCCCTCCTTAGGTCTATCTCACACCTCTCCTTCTAAGGGAGGCTGGAGGGTTATATATAGGGATTTCACACTTCACTGACATGCAGCCACGCTACGAAAAAGGGATTTTTCTTTTCTTAGAAATGAGAAGTTAAAAAAAACCCACCTCTGGCTGAAACCACAAGGATTTTTTAGGTGGTGAGAATGTGACTTGTCTGCCAAACTCCAGCTCAGCCAGGGAGCAACGCTGTGACGAGCTGCCAAAGCAGCACTTTGCCGAAATCTGCGTTTATTGCTTATAAAGAATTAATGCAGGGTAACGTGTGTTGCAGCGCCATAGCAACCCCAATCATCGGCAAAAAAATAAGGGCCAGAGCACCAAAGGCACTGCTGCTGTAGCAGCTGGCAAGTGAATTTACTGACCCTGTTCAGAGCCGCCTGGCATCTCGGCACTGAGTGGAGATCTCTGCTGGGCTTGAATGTGTTTTTTGAAAGCCTGTGAAGAGCAGCTGATTTACCCACACGCTGGAGGAGAAGAGCAGGAGACGGTTACAGATTAAAGTGATTTCTATTACAGCATCAGAGACCTGAGCTACCACCACAATGTCCTTTGCTCGAGGGTTTTCTAGGACAGTGTCAAACAGAACATGGAATCTTTCTGGGAAGTTCTGTGTTTTTCCACAAGGCTGAAGAGATCAAGCCAGTCCCATACAGACTTCAAAGCCTTAGTGTAGCATGTGCTTCTTAACAAAAGAGAAGACAAGTAGCTCTAGGACTTCCAGATTTTGGCCTACTCCAGCACGGTTACACCACAGTCAGTCTGGTTTATGGCAAGCTGACCTGGTTAAGGCTAATTCTAGAATCTCATTACCATCATAGGCTATGGATCTGGCCAGATGGATCCGGCTTCCCCTTCACTCCCTCCCCACCAGCCCTCTTCTTGGTCCCCAGCTCAACTCCACAGCACGGATTATGTCAGGCATAATCTGTAGTTGCTATACTGACAAAGCTCTGCCCAATCCATCCCTCTCCCTGTGGCCTCTATATGCCCAGACTGCAAATCCACGGGGGGACTTCCGTCTTACAGCCAGCGAGAGCTGCAGCATGCGGATGGTCCAGGCTGCGGCATGGGAGAGAAGAGAAGGGACACTGGGAGAAGGTCCTTGGGGTTCTTCTCAGGCTACACCCACAAATATGAAAGAACCCAGTGCTTCCCAGAGCCCAGCAAACCTTCCAACCCCTGCAAACATCAATTAGTGCACAAAGACAGCCCAGATAAAGTGGGGCAACACCCTGCAAGAGCTTAGATCTGGGTGGTGCCCTTTCCCAAGAGGCAGGCTGATCCCTGCTTGGAGAGATACCTTCTGGGTAGCAGGTGGACTCTGCAGGACTGCTCTAGGCTGTTCCCAAGGATTCCTCGCCCTCCCTGGCAAAGCCGGCTAATTGGTTTTTGGTGGGGTGCTGCACCTGGACAGGGGGAGGCAGGCACAGGGTGTACCACACGCATCCACCCTCCCAGTGCTTTGCAAACCTCCTCACTATCCGCATTTTCGCATGCGACCAGCCTACTCTCCCTAACCAGAACACCGCAGCTTTGTAGCTAACACCAAAGGCCAGCTGAGCATCAGAGGAAAGACAGACTTGGTATCAGCATTCACACGTTTGCTTGCTGTCTTGCAGACTCCAGCAGAGGAAGCAGATGTGGTTTTCTTCACTCTGCCTGTTGCAGAAGTCCCACAGAAAGTTTTGGTATTCAGGAAAGTCAGGGAAGCCAAAGCCGAACAGGTATCTGGCTTCAGAGCTGGAACTCGCCCTGCACTGCCAGGGTGTGTGCAACCAGGGAGGGAGTTGGTTAGTTATTAAAGTAGGGGTCATTTACTCAAAAATCTGGGTTTAGGCATGGCTTTGGATTGCACACAGAGTTCATCCGGGTTTGGATCCCAAATTTCAGGTTAGAGCCACATCTGTTACTCACAGAAGCAGCACATAAGCACTCTCTTCATATTTCTGCATTTCAGCAACAACCAAGGGTTTAGCAGTCTCTGGGGGCATTTTTCCACTCGTATTTAGAGGAATTAAGAGAGTCATGATTTTATCTGTGTACATTTGAGGAGAGGAGGTGGGGGCTGGATTCCTGAGCCATTCTCAGGTCAGACCTTGGTGCCTGTCCAAGGCCTTGATCTATTGCTCAATTTCTGCTCAGGACTTTGGTCTCGCTTTACGAAAACCCAGGAGCCTCATGTAGAAGCTAGGTTTGGAACAAAACAGGCACATTTAAACCTGCTGAAGCTAAACATAACTTCAATACCCTGGAAATAGTCTCCAGGAGGCTGCCCTGAGGTATGCTAGGGATGTGATGGTCAAAGACCTGGCCCCAGGGACTCTGCTAGAGCTAAGACAGAAGCATACATGATCCTGAGAGACCAGCCATCCTGGCCAGGCTGCTCCAGTCCACCCCTGCTGACCAGCGTTCCCCAGAGCTCCTTGGAGTGATTGTCCTCCACATGCTCATCACCAGTTCACACTATAATTAATGGGTTTGGGAGCCCAGTTATACCCCAGCCCTGCCCCACCCCACCCACCAGTAATGGCAGGGATGGTCCCACTCCCACCCCAGACAGCTATGTCCCTGTCTCCCACAGGGAGGTCAGCGAAGCTGTCTGCGATCTCTCAGCACCTCTGGAATTTCAGCAGGCACCAAAAACCAAACATGGTGGCTAAGACATGCCAAGAAGAATGACTGGAAACCCAGCGCACAGACGCTGTTCCCCACGAGGTGATGGAGGAAAAGGCTGTGCGAAGGAGACACTGAAGATCTGTGATAGCCACAGTGCGTGGGAGGATGGAGAGTGGGGTGAGCTGTGTTACAAGTGGAATAGCTACTCGATTGTAAAAGAAACAACATGTAGCTCACTTGCTGGCATAATTCCCCTGTTGGGCACAGCAGCCCCAAGGAAGACCTGCCATCAGAGCAGGACTCTCAAGAGAGGCTTTGGCAGCAGGGCTTTGCAGCCACATTCCTTAGAAAACAAAAGGAGGTTTGGACAAACAATAACAACAGTAACCCACTTTCCCCTTCCTGTACTGAGCCTTGGCTGAGGCCATGTGAGTGAATTATACATGGGGCTCTGTCAGGAAACATTCCTCACAGCTGGGAAAGCACAACCCAGTCTGCCAGCAGCCAAGACATCAGCGCAGGCTGGGGAAGGGGACAGAGGCGCCAGGCAGGGATCGGAACCCCTCTGTTAGAGCAGGATGCATCCTGCTGCTTCCCTTCACAGCCAGCACCATCCTGCCTGGGCACTGTGGGCCCCTCAATTCAGCAACTCATCCCCACTTGCACAGGGTGTCCCAAGACTGTTGTGTCTTTAATATCGCTATCCCCCAAAGTTAGCCCACAAAGTAGGGTGCTATTTCTTCCCTTTTCCCCTATTTCCCAGAAGGTAAACTGAGTCACGGGAAAGCAGAATGGCATGCCTGGGGCAGGCCAGGGGTTTGTGATGGAGCCAGGAATTGAACTGAGATGTCCCCCAAACTCAGATTCCTAACCACCAGGTCATCCATCTCTTGTTCACAGTGTCCCCAGCAGCCCCGGTACCAGATGAGCCCAGTCTGCTGTGTCAGAGCCGCACAGACGCACAGCAGCTCTGCAGCTAAGATCTTCTGCCTACAGTTCTAGCTGTCCGCTCACCCTGATCAGTCTCAGGTTTGGTTGCAAAAACTTGTTGGGTAACCCAAGATTTGAAAGTTAATATTCATGGTTTAAGAGCTGCCCAAAACAGTGTCTGAGATCACCAGCATTTGGGAAATTTGGATCTCAGCATTGGAGGTGTTATGGCAGTGTAAAACAAGAGTTATAGCTCACATGCTTCTGTGACCTCCAGTATGGGACTCTGGACATCTATCAAGGTTTTCCACTCTGATGCAGCCTGTTGGAGGCTCCCGGAGTCCAAAATCTAACTACATCCCTGCTACCCATCTCAAGGCATGAAGTCAGGTTGAAATCCCTTACTATCCAGCTCTGCTGTGTGTGTGCATGCTAACATCGTGTTCCTCCCAGCTAGCCTGAAAGGAGCTGATACATGAACAAACATGATAGGGTTGATCCTGCTGCTGGCAGCCGCCTGCTCTGTATTTGCAAAAGCAACTCACTTTTTCTCAGTGTGTGCCTCAGTTTCCTGATGCGCATGGAGGCTCACTTTCCATTATAAAAGCACCTGGAGACGTATAAACCTGGAAAGGTGCATCTCCAATGAGTAGAAGGAGCTGGGAATGTAGCTGTGAGGCAACCCCCTGCTAGAAAGAGGATGAATGCCGTGAAGGTCTGCCCACAGAAAACGCTGTGCAAGAGGGGAAGGGAGGGGAAAATAGCCTTCTGGCTTCCCTGTAGCAACAAGGCATACAAAACCACAAAGCCTAGGACTGTTTTCTTATGGTCCCTGCAGAGGGGCCGTTCTCAACCCGAATCACAGGCACTTGGTACGGAAATGGCCCAGTGGAGCCGGAAAACATTCCCATGTGACCCATTAGTCCTGGCTGACAGGGCTCCAGGGATCTCCACTCCCTCCTGTGCCTGCAGCTCTCACCATGATAACCATTTCAGATTTGCCTCATATACATACCCTTGAAATCTGCGGAGGCTGGAAGAATAAACAGACCTTAAAAGGGTCTCACATTCCTGCCTTCCACTCCCTCATTCTCAAGAGTACTCCTGAGTGAAGCAGCTTTTGCGGAGACTGGGCAACTGAAGGCCCTCTTTGCCATACAAAGCAGCTAATAATAACTCATGCACCCTTCACCCTGCCTGCTCCAGAGCCCAGGAGGGCCCTTGCTTAGCAACTGTACACGTTTGTCTGCCATAAATGGCTGGTTTCCCTCTTTCTAGCAAGGCCACATTGTGCTCAAACTGTTCCGCCATTAGAAATTCTAGCTCAAAGTTGCCAATGCTTGAGATCTCATCACAAGTCTTCTCATGTTTAAAGCTTTTCTTTCCCTCCTGCAAGGGGTGAGCTTTTAATTAAAAAAAGGTTATTGCTAAGAAGAAAACTGAAAACATGAACTGGCTCTGCAAATCCATGTTAAGGTCTGAAATACAGAGTTAGGTAAAAGAAGGAGAGAAAAAGAATAAAGAATAAAATCAAATTTCATTTTTGGATGTTGATGGGTGTTTTGGGGCAGGGAGAGGGTAGAAGACCCACTGTGATTTTAAACATCTTAGAAGCCTCCAAAATCATTAAATACTGACTTTCCTGGAGCTTCCTTGGAAGGACACCAGCACAGCAGAACACTAGGCCTGCTGAGCCAGAGGGAGTGGGGTGTTGTAGCACCACAGATTGATATTCAGCCCTTCCTCACACCCTGCTGTATCCCAGAGCTGGTTCACAGAGCTCTCTCAGCTTTATTTTCAGAAAGGGAAGGCCTGAGCTCTGTGCAGACTGGAACGTATGCATTAGAAAACATCCCAGATGTACACATACGTGCTGCTGGCAAGCTAGAGGAGGATTTGGTCCACCCAAAGAGCAAACAGACTCCAAGACAAGATCCTTTGTGCTCATGACACCCCCTCCTCCAAGCACAGACAGCACACAGCAAGAAGGGCCCTTCCTGGCTCGTGGGGGTGGGCAATGACGCAATTTTTTCCAACCTACCACTTCCTACAGCCTCTGGATCTTAACACTGTCCTTCCTAGCGCTCTGGTGACTCTCTGCCTTCTGTATCAGGACTGGTGCTGATGTTCAGTTAACATAGCCAGATACTGGCTCATATTTCTCTGGATGAGGACAGCAACTCCAGATTTAGAGCTGAGTAGGATCTGGCTTGCCTCAGGCATTTTGCTGCTTGAGCAGAGGTCAATCTTCAGGCAGGGAAGGGACAAGATGGCTTTTAGGAAGCCAGTAAAAGGGTAGAAGAAAGCAGAGAGTTGCCTTTTGTCTGAAAAGAACAGGATCTGAAGGAGGAACCTCATGGTATTTGCAGGAGAACTGACATATCCTTCCACCGCAAACAAAACACTTCAAGGAATTTTTTTCATGTCATCACCACTTTGTTGGGAAGCTTTCTCAGAACCAGGCTGGAATTTCTCATCAAAAAGCAAGAGAGGAAGACAGCAAGCAAGCGAGCCTCTGTCTAGAGCAACCCACGCTCCCCCTGTGGAGTGACAGCTCTCGAAGTTGAGCCCTTCTTCTGGCGGGTGACATCTGAATCTGGGTCACTCACATCCAGAGTCTCAGTTTCAGTCTGCTTCAGAACAGAAACAAGATATGAAACTCCTTTTTTTGCAAGAAGGAAGAAAAAAAGAGTACTTCTTTGCCAGCCAGCTGTTTCTCAGCAGGAGCATAACAATAACGTCCACTTCAAAGATGTCACTTTAGACACACCTAAGATGAGTGCTTTAGAGACATGTGAGCAGGTAAATCATTTGAAGGGCCACCTTGGCCCCTGTAAGTGCCCCTGGGTATGCTAAAAATTGGCCACAATTACTCTGTGGGATGCTTACCTTACATAATTGTCTTAATTATATGGGGCTGCCTAATTACACTTTATGCAGCTTTAACTATGCAAAGAAAGACATCACACATGGGATAGAAAAGATTCTGACCACATCTTGACCAACATGAGAAAAACAGAATTATTCCTGATGGACCCACTTCGAGTCTTGCTCTATGACCCTGCTGAACAGGTTTCCACCGCTGCTCTGATAAGATTAGAGACCTGGGTGTGACCCTCACTTATGGCAACACACTCCCTAAACCAGGCCGGTGTGCTGGGAGGCCCTGGGGTCAGGCTGGGCTCCGGGGGGGTAAAGGGACTTTCCAGCTGAGCAGCGTATCCCACAATGGCAGCGTGGTAATTGTCCTTAATTTTGGAGTGTTTATGCAAGGGTAGAAAGCTGTTCTCAGATTAACTATCTCCTCCTCACAGCTCTGTAACCTTGGTAGCCTGATTTTTTCTTTTTTTTTTTTTTAAACTACGCCGCGTAGGCGCAACAGAGCTCTTATCTCACAACCACCCACATGAAAGGAGGAACTTTGCAGCATACAGCCATGTCAGAGCTGCAGGGAAGGCAGAGAAAGCAAAGCCTTGCCAGGCAGGTAGGACGTGTGTGCTGCGGAAAGGTGCCTTCCTATGGATTTTGCGTCTAGCTTGGGGTTTTCCCAGAAGCTGAGGAGCAGTCAGGTGGGGATTTGACTTAAGCCTATCTTAAAGACTTGTAAACTGCCCAAATTTCCAAATATGTGCACATATATATAACCTACTCTGAATAACACGCCACTTTAAGCATGCTCTGATCTGGGGCTGTTTTGTCTCCACTTTTCCAGGCACTTGAAAGCCCCCAGACTGAAGCTGGAGGTACGGAGTGGTTCTGCTTCGCTACTGTAGTTCTCTTTCTCCACAAACACAGCCTTTTTGAACCCCCAAAAGTACCCCAGTTCAGGTGCTACCTCAGGACATGAAACTGCTAAGTTTTATGGAAGGCAAATGATCATTTCCATTTCAAAAAGTACAGCGATACAGCTGCATTAGACAAGTTGGAATGGGGGAGTGCTGTCAGAGAAGAAAATCTAAATATAACTCTGGAAAAGCATTGCACTCAAATTAATTATCAGCAGTGAAATTTTTAAAAGAGAAAGGAAAATATTGTGCTGAGCTGAGAAAAAGAGGGAGGTCTGCCAGTCCTGGAGTGTGTTTATCCTGGGTATTGTTTAAGCTCTTAGTGCTAAATTACTGACAGAGCCCAGCTGTTCATGAATCTCAGCCCTCCTCTCTGCTCAGGCCAATAGACTTTGCTTTAGTCTGCACCCAAAAAAGGACTGCATTTCCCTTCCCGGCCGTGCCTGACATGGCCTGCTCTGCAGACGTCAGCAGGATCAGCTTCTCAGCAGGCAGCTGGCAAGAGCTTCTTAAAAACATGTGACGTAGGAGACAGGCACACAGCACGGTTAAACCCTCCGCACACAGGGCAGAGCTGAGTGGGGATGTGGAGCAGAGCCACGCTTCCAAAGAAGGAAAGCCCACATGCTGCTTCCTTTGGTAACAAAAGCAGGGTAACAGCCTCCAGAGCCTGCTGTGTCGCTGCCAGGAGTGCCAGGGCTTGTGGTATTGCGGTGGGCACCAGCAGATTTTAAAGGTTATAATTTATAGAGATTGGCATGACAACAAAGGCTCCCGGTGAGAAGCACATTTAGGGTGCCTGGATGCTTGAAAGGGTGACCGCATCCAGACTGTAAGTTCCAGAGGCACAGAGAGCATCTCGGGTGTGGGCAGAGAGGTAGCTATGTCCCAGTTACGGATGGGACAAGGGTGTGTTCATTTCCCTGCGGGTAAAAGAAAGGGTCAGCAAATTGAAGGGAAGCCCCTTCACACCCCCCCTCACCGTGTCTGATCAATGAGGAGAAATGATTGCTGTTTCAAGAGACTATTACACAGATGCTTCTATTTCCACTTCCTCCTCTACCCCCCAAACAACCCTGGCAGCCTTTCAAGGCTGACTCTGCCCTAGATCAGCCCCAAGATAGCCCCCATACTGAAAGATATGAATACAAGATTAAACTCAGGACAATGCCCTTACTCCAACTTCCCCACTCCCACGCCCCACTGAACAGGCTAGCCAGCATGCAAGCGCTGAGCAGAAATGTATTCACACGCTAGAAACCTAGGGCTTCCTTCCCTGCAGCATGTCCCTGAGTGAAGTAAGTAATTGGTAGTTTCTTTGATGGATTTCACTTTTACTGCTTTCAAGTTAGCCACAGTCCTCAGCCTACCTGGGTTTTCTCTCATGTCTGCAATATTCAGAATTATTTGCTGAATCTGCTCTGAGTGACACCAGCCAGCACAGACTGGAGCTTGTGAAATTCAGTCTGTCTTTAGATACAACCGGGCAGACAGCAGGCTGCACTAGGTGTTTCAGTTCCTGGACTGAAGTACAACTCCTACACTGTAAGCAAAAATCGAGAGCATACCAAGCTGGAAGCAATGTACCCTGACGAAGCACCCAGTCTACCGTCCCCAGGACACACGGATCCTCCAATGACCTGCTGACAGCAACACTACAAACCACACCAGATCTCTGCTTCTCAGCACCATACTCCAAACAGCAGAGCACCTGCACAAAGTAGGCAGCTTGGCCCAGCAAAGCTAGCAGATCAGCCACATCCCCTTGCAATTAAAGCTCAAGCTCCGAGCAGTTGAGATAATCAGGCTGACAGCCTACACCATCAGAGGGAAAAAGGTACTAGTGCAAATGTACGATTGGAGAGATCTTGACTGGTCTGCACTGGGGACAGGAGCCTCCTGTAGCCATTAGCTACCAGGAGTAGGTACTTTTTCAAGGGTGCTGGTATAGGCCTTAGTGTTTAGTACACCAGCATCTCAGACCCCACGTGGAGGAGGAGGTGGAGAGCTGATCATCTCTCCCTCCCAAGCTCGCTCCAAACTAACTTTATACAAGCAGCAACTTGCCAGCCAGCACGGAGGTACCCGTGCTGCCAGTCTGGACCACGGCTTAAGACCACAATGTGCATGCCCTTGATCTGTACACCCTCGATGTGTGCACCCTCGATGCGTGCACACCCTCAATGTGTACACCCTCGATGGCTGCACTCCCTCGGTGTGTGCACGCCCTCGATGTGTACACCCCCGAAGTGTACACCCCCGATGTGTGCACCCCCCCGATGTTCATGCCCTGGATGTGCCTGCCCTCGCTTTTGCGTCAGGCCAGCTGGCAGCACGGATCACTTTACAGAACGCGGATCTGATGGCAGGCCCGGCGGGGCCGCACGCCGGGGGCGGCCCGGGGGCGGTAGCGCGGCCGGGGAGGAGCCGGGGGCGGGGCCGGGGAAGGGTGGGGCCAGGGCGCCCCCCCGTGGCTCCGCGCCGGAATTACCGAGAAGGGGCCCGCACTGTGCTGGTGCCACCGGGGTCCCTCTGGTCCCCCGAGCCCCCCCCGGCCCCCCGAGCCCTGGAGAAGCTCACTCACAGCTCAGAAGCTTTCTCCCCCGGTTGCTTGTGCTTCGCCTTGGCGCTGAGGGAGCAGGGGAGCCACCGCCTCCCTTTTTGTGGCCCCTTAAACTCTTTACACCCTTAAAAGCGATTACCCACCAACCCTCACCCCGGATCCTGAGACACGCTTAAAAAGCTGTCAATGCCCTGGCTTCATTCCTGAGACTCCTTAGTTTTCATAAAGGTTTTTAGGCAATACTTTACCCCTCTGTTGGCACTCTGCAAGATAAAACCCCATCCTAGCAAGATTTTGAAACAAAACTGTTCTTTCAAAACAAGGACAATAACTGATGAAGCATGGGGACAAAGATAACGTCTCTGCCTAGAATTAAGGACACGTTTCACCCTGTTCAGGAAAGCTGAACGGCTTATGAGCTATTTTAAGTATTTGGGGTTAAAGGTCATCTAGAGCCGCTGCTTAAGTAGTGAATGTTTTATTTAAAGGCTATATGGTTGCTAGACCTTCTAGGGCCCAGCATGCTATTGAATTATTTTAAAAGCCTTTGTCATGCTGATGTAGCAAGAATGTTCATGGACGTAAGCGAGAGGAGCACGTGCCCTTCTGGGGGTGCGTGACGGTCCACATACATTTTTAGACCCGTATCTCTTTCTCGTTCGATTACAGCGTGGCAGTTAGAGGCGCAGGGTCAGCTACTCCCCTGCACGCAGACACCCGCCTGGGTTGTCTCAGCAACAGTTGCTTCAATACTCTCTTGTTATGTCCTGTAAATGTTTAATGGGAAGCTTATCTCTCTTACCTATACAGATGGCTCAGGTTATTGAGCTTGTGAACAAGGATTAATTGGAAATGGGCAGACGTCGGCTAACCAGAAAAAGAGCTTAGTAAGTAAGCAGATGAGCCAGGATGCTGCTGTGGGGGCAAAGCCTCCTCTGAAGGGCTCAGAGGAAAAAGGACAAGCCCAAAAGGAAGTTCCTGTAGCCCTGCTATAAGGTACTGGTAATGACTACACCTCCTGAACACTGGATGCAACTGCAAGATGATGGCCCTACGTCAGTGCCCGGCTTGGTGACGGCTGCAGCATTCAGTGATGGATTAGCACCCAATACTCTCGGCTAGTTTCAGCTCACAATCCAGGGCATCTGGTTCTTTCCTCACAGATAATGGGGATTGTTGGGGTGAGATGGATGGGGAAAACAGGTCATGTTACATGGAGCAGCCTGACTGAACCCGCCACTTTGAATCCTGACTGTAAGAAGTTCAAGATCTGCATGCTCGATGCTGATATTTTTCTAAATAATAATTATAATAGTTTAGACTCTAATATGCATTATCAATCTTAAGTGGATTTTTGAAGATTATATGCTTTAATAAATCCAATTTTTAAAAGATCAGACTATAAAAAATTTGCATGTGACATAAGGTGCATAAAAATAGAAGGAAAGAAAAATCCAGAGCAGCTGAAACAAAGCATTCTTCATGTGATATTTCCTTAGCTAAAATAACACCCACGTGCATGTTCATTCATGCATATATAACCTTTTTGCAGTATGTTTTGCCCACCTGCACACACCTGCATTTGGGCACAGATATTTATGGGCAAGCGAGCAATTTGTGAACCTGTCTCCTATGCACACATGCCCTTTCGAAGGCCGGTTCTCACTTGCTGACAGACCAGGAAATAATTCTTGGGACTAGTGCTCAGATACAAGGATAGGTGGAAGGATCTGCAGCCCATTCCTGAGCACAGAGAGCACTCTGTTCACTGGGGTTCACCGCCACAGAGAGCTGCTGAATGCATTGCCTCAATCCTGATCACCAGGGAATGTTAGTAAGATGCCTGCAGTGCAGACTCAAGGTTTATTTGACGATCAGGATGGCCAGAAATCAAGTTTGAGTGTTTCACAACATCAGAGAAGCTTGAGATTTGTTTACAGCGCCTAATTATAGCAGTTTAGTGCCAACAGAGAATAAGGAAAGATGAAAGATGTGCTGTAAGGAAAGAATATGCAATGGGCGATTGCAGTACTGAATCAAATTCCTCATGAAAAGAACTCTTCTAAGTCTGTATAAAACATACCTGGGGACAAAAGGTGAATAAATGATGACACTGTGTAGAAGTAGCTGGGGAAATGGCTGCAGCATTTCATAATCAGAGTGAGTCAGAGATGATATTTCTGGGAACATACATGCAGAAGGCAAGAATTTCCCCCGGGAGGCAGGGAATGGTTGGTATCTGAAAATCAGCAGTTCTTTAGTTCCACTCGATGAGCTGTGGAGAGAAGGGGAATCAAATGCCAGAGGAGGATGGCGTGAAGCAGAACAGATCCAGCCTTTGTAACAAGGAGTTAGTACTGGGGAAAGCAGGCTTAAAAACAGAGACCTTTAAACAAATGAACGGGTGTTGTAAGAATCAAAGAGATAAAGTCTCTCCTGGCTGTCCTATATAGGCAAAGTGCCCTGAACGCCTGTCTGCGCGAAGTCCCCGCCCTAGACCTACATAGTGTGATTATCTTTTGGAGGGGGAAATCTGAGGAGCTTTAAAGCTCCTAATTTCTTGCCATGAATCTGAACAAGAACAGATGCCAGACATTTCCTGCACATCGTGTGCTCCTGGACAGACCGTATTACACTGCTGGTGGTGGTGCTGGCTCTTCAGGCCTGGGCTTCCCACAGGATGGTTCTCATGGCAGCAGCAACCCGAGTCTTTCAGCTATACCAAATGATCTGTTTAGAACAACAGAAAGGGATTTGGACCAGGACAGCTCCCAAATCACTCTCAAAGCTCTCAGTCAGGCAGCTGAGCAGATGCCAGACCCACAGGCGTTCCAGCTATCTATCTCCTCTTTGCACAGATACTATTACACCAGCCACCGTCAGCTCTGTGTGCTGCGCAGTGAAGGGCACATCCAAGGGTTACATGACTTGGAGGTAGGAGAGATCCTTTTTCAGGTCTCCATTTACAGTCATTGGATTATAGTGGCAGTAACTTAAGCAAGTGTATACATACCCAACTGGATGTGGAGCCAGATTTTCACATGTTTGGCCACCGACATTGTGGCCATATTTTCTTAATTCTCTGTCAGACTCCTGAAGAGCGTGGGACAGTTTTCCAAGAAGATCAGCAGCCCCCAAATAGAGCTCAGCTATTAAAAGCTGTTAAGCCATTGAGAGACCAGCATTATCACCAAAGCTCTTGATAGGAGACCCAGATAGGTCTCTTTAAACATGCTCCATGCATCTCTAATCGAGTTTCAGCTTGCAGAGTCTACTCCTTCCCCTGCCTCCAGCTCAACCTCAACATCAGGATATGCAGAACATTAAAGCTGAGGTAAAGATATTCCCAGTCATTCCCGTAGGTCCAGGATGACCAGACTCCTGATACCTTTCACCCCACTTTTGAAAGGAAGAAACTCCACCATTCCTCTCTCTAAAGTAGAAACCAAAGGAAGAGGAGGAGAACAGGTTATCTCATAACACCTCCCAGACTGGGCACTGGAAGCAACACTGATTTGTTGATATTCCTCCCTTAGATATTAAGCCAAGTCAAGCAGGGAAATTTTTGCCAAGATGGCAAGGTAAAAGCTAAAAAAGCAGCAAGTGGTCACCTCCGCGTGGGTTTATCACACTGGTGGCATTTCCCTCTCCTGGTCTCATAGATGTGCAGAAGCAGATCTCATTTGGGTCATGCCAAGAGAGGAAAATGTTCCCTCTCCACCACGCCCCAGACAGGCTGGGGATCCAGATGATAGCCATCAGGGGACACCCTTCGCTTGGGCCAGGCTGTCACCTGAGTCAGGAGGTAAGTTGTTCAGTTTTCATGCTCAGAGCTTTTCTTTCACAGAAGACACACAGTACAGGAGCAATAGGACTATGGCCAGGCAGACACTGAGTCCCTCACACTTGCCCTGCAAACTCATTGTACAAGGTCTCCACATATACCTAGAAAAAGAAATTCCCCTCCCCTTCTAAACGTACCAGTCCCCAAAGCTCCAGCTGCCCTAAACGCTCTACATTAGTGAGAAATTAGAGGAATTAACAGGCATAACATCTGCTGCTCATGTGCTTCTGCCCCTCCCCTGATGCAAATGGTGTCTTAAAAATGCCAGTAAGACACTTCTGCTTTTGAATTGCAGAGAAACAGCCTCAGATACTCTTTGGACAACAAACCACTGAGCAAGAAAGGCTATGTGATAGGAGCAAGAACAGCGCAGCGTTTCATACCAGAGCCACAGGTAAGAAAAGCACACTTCAAAGCAGCAGAGCTGCAGGTTTGCAAGAATTTGTAGGNNTATTTTGTGCCTGTTTTCTTTAGACCTGGAACTTACGAAGCAGACAAGCAATTACACAAAAAAATCACCTGGCCGATGAAGTTTGGGTCTCCAGACTGGTCTTCAGTGCCGATGCCAGCAAAGAGGATGCTAAAAATGGAGGTACAGAAGGTAAGGACGGGGATAAGGGGATGTTATTCCTGGCTCAATGCTTCTGACAAAGGAAATCGTATGATTACTTCAATGCATTTGCACTGTTTTGTCATCCTTTCCTCACTGGCCTGCTGAGTAAGTGGCTCTACTAGCCTGGGGTACAAGATACAAAGCGATTTTCTATCAGAAAATGCTGGTTTGCAAAACCAGTTACAGTCCTTCAAAAAAACCTTCAATTAAGAAATTTGCCGTGGAAGTTTCCATCCACAAAGTGAGAGAACCAGAGCACAGGCTTCCCCATGTCGCTCTGCTGAAAAGAAAACCTTTCTGATTTAAAACACAGGTTAAGGTTCTCGACACCATCTCACATATTCCTGCGCTTCTCTGAAGCAATTGTCATTGCTGATATCTAACGGATAGTAGTTGTCTTTTAGCTGACCATAGACAGAGAATTCAGGAAACATCGGGACCGAGTGGCTGATTCGTTGATATTCCTCCCTTAGATCTTAAGCCAAGTCAAGCAGGGAATCTTTTGCCAAGATGGCAAGGTAAAAGCTAAGAAATAAACCCACCATTGAGTCAAGCTGTCCTGATCATGGCACAAAAGCTCTCTCACTTCTAGCAAAGTGAAAATAAAGGGTTACTTCTTGCTGCAGGCATTTATGTACAAAGGGGTTGTTGATTTTGTTCTGCTTGCTTTTTGCTGCTCCCAAAGGTTTGATATTTGACACAGCACAGTTTAGGCAGGGCCGTGGTATAGGCCATTGACGTGTGCTGGCATCAGAAGTACATTCTCTTTCACAGGCCCTGGAGCATGAGCTGAACTCCAAAAGGATCAAGCATTGGGTAGGAGGCTGAAGCTGCTTACTATGTCCAGGAAGAAGATGGCTGCATTTAGATGTAGTTTTCCAGGAAGGAGTAGATAAGATTGCTCTGACCTTCATGATAAAATGCTTATCAAGTATATAGAGCTTTGAGCAAAACCAGACAGTTGTTAGGAGAACCTGCTGAACTGGTGTCAGGATGTAACATTTATCACTGGAGTGAATAACCTCGTGTGACTGCTTTGTCTCATGTTTTGCCACTGTGAAAAGCAGGGTTTGCTCCACAGAAAAAAGTGTCTGATAGAAAGGAAAAGTTTGGGAACCATAAACACATCAGAGGTGGTTCGACATCTCCTTTTCCTAGCAGATTAATAAGGGACATATCCCAAGGCCACACACAATTTAGGCCTGCTTCACCCAAAGCCACTTGAATAAAACTAGCCATATTACAAAGACTGCACACACGTAACATGGACCCAGGGAAAATTAAGTTTCTATCTTTAAACTGACTACTCAAGCCCATTTTCCCCTGCAATAAATATTTTACTACACTGGTAAGGAAAGGCAGAAGAGACAGAAAGTGAGCCTAAAATTCTTTGTTAGTGATATAAGCAGGTGACTTCAACATTTGAGGTAGCCAAAAAGCATAGATTTATCAGTACCCTGCCAAGGCACTGGGGTCCTCTTCTATAGGGGATGCAATTCCTGGGCATGTCAACAAAATGACTAACGTCTTAATAGGCACCCTGACATGTTGCAAGGCTAGGCTAGTTTTTGGACAGGTTTGTTTAATAGCCCCTCTTTCACTCTAAGGTAGTCATGTCTTATGTAGGTTATACAGCTCTGGAGAAAGGAACTGAACAAAGTTTAGCCTTTATCCTGGTTATTTTTCTATAGCAAGAATGAAGCACTCAATTTCTATTTGAAAGTGCAAAAAATGTCCTGTTAATCTCTGATCTTTATTTGTGATTAAGCAAAGAGGAGCCACAACTAAGCTTTCTGGCCTGCAACCACATTTCTTCTTGAAATATTATCAGAAGGCTGCTAGAAAAGCATTCCAGCTACACGGTTGGGAAGAGCAAGCAACATTGACACCTACCGTTGGATATTTTAATTGCTGATAGTACCCCACCACTGACTACAAGATTCTTGTAAAGCAGGAGGAAGATGCTCTCCTTATTTAAAATTACATGCTAATACTTTTATTTTGCTTTCATTTTGCCTCCTGCAGTGCTTTCAAGGTGCACTTAACTGCAAATCGAGACGCTGCACGTGCAGGGAAACTTCTTCCTTTAACTCAATTTCTTCCTTCGTTTAATTCACAGAATTAGATGATTCTTTGGGAGTGAGAGTTTTTTATGAGGCTAGCTGACAAAAATGAAAGAGATGAAAACTAATGCTGCTAGTATGAGACAAGGCTGTACTGTATGCTAAGTGAGAGAGCATGCTGATTTCTGAGGAGATTCAACCCTTCTAGCTCATAAGGAAATGAGGTTCCCATACAGACCTCTCGGAGCATATCAGAAAGCACTACCCAGCTAAGTATAGAGCATGGGTTTGAAAGAGTTTATCACGTTTTACCATAGTGCCAGATCATACTTAACACCCTTAAAGTGCTTCACACTAAAAAGTTAATCATCTTTATTTCCTTCATGCACAGCTGTTTTTTTCCAGCTCATTAAAGAGAATTTAAGCATAGAATGAAATGACTCTCCCAAGAGGCAAAGGAATAATTTAGCAAGCTGGCAGAAAGAGCTTACCGCTATGTCTTCCCTCCAAACATTACCCTTTTCCTCCTCAGAAACTTTCAGCAAACTAGCTTCAACGGACTTTCCACAATTCTGAATAGCTTCCTATTGTTCATATTAACAATTTGTAAAAAGAGATGAGAGGAAAAGGCTCCAGAGCTGGAAACGTAACCACCATTAAAGAGAAAAAAGTCTGACAACATAGAAGATAGCAATGCCCATACTTCCTCCTATGGTAATCTGTATTACTCCAAGAAATATTGCTTCTCCCTGCTACTCCCAACATAGGCTATATGTATATACGTATATGCAGACATATCTGGGGTATAATCCCATAGGAAAATTCCTATCACTGTGTAATCGCTAGTGTTGACACAAAGCCTGTCACTGTAAACAAAATTTCTAAGAAGAAAAGCCATCTAATTTTGTTCTTCCACAGTTCTTGCAGCACCACTACATGGCACTGCCTGAAAATAGTGATGTCTCCAGCTGGAGTGTTAAGGCCCATTGTACTGGTATCATTTTTTGTGATTGTCCTGGTTTCAGATGGGATAGAGTTAATTTTCGTCCTAGTAGCCGGTATAGTGCTGTGGTTTGGATTTAGTATGAGAATAATGCTGATAACACACTCATGTGTTAGTTGTTGCTAAGTAGTGCTTACACTAGTCGGGGATGTTTTCACCTTCCCATGCTCTGTGAGGTGCACAAGAAGCTGGGAGGAGGCACAACCAAGACAGCCAAGGCAGCTGACCCAAACTGGCCAAAGGGATATTCCATACCATATGACGTCATGCTCAGTATATAAACTGGGGGAGTTGGCCGGGGTGCAGGGATTGCTGCTCAGGGACTGCCTGGGCGTCAGTCAGCGGGTGGTGAGTAGTTGCATCACTTGTTTTTCCTNTATGACGTCATGCTCAGTATATAAACTGGGGGAGTTGGCCGGGGTGCAGGGATTGCTGCTCAGGGACTGCCTGGGCGTCAGTCAGCGGGTGGTGAGTAGTTGCATCACTTGTTTTTCCTGGGTTTTGTTCCTTTTTTTGTTGTTTTCCTTTTCACTACAAATTATTATTATTATTATTATTATTATTACATTTCAATTATTAAAATGTTCTTGTCTCAACCCATGAGTTTTCTTACTTTTGCCCTTCTGATTCTCTCCCCCACCCCACCGGGGAGG
>VYZW01020477.1:4700-15904 GCA_013401315.1 Balaeniceps rex | reverse complement strand
CAGAAGTAGGGACTCTTTTACCTCAGGTTTCTCCATCAGATCGGGCTAGAATTAGCCTGATGACATGCCAAAAAAAAAAAAAAATTGAAATAATAGCCAAGAGTAAAAGTAAAAACAGTTAATCCTTCGTACCCAGTTTTTCTACCAAGTCAGGCAGGTATCAGCACTCTTATGAAAAGAAGAAAGATCAGTTCGAATAGATAAGTACTTTTAATATTGAACTACATGCATAACACAAAATATAACAGGAAATGGCTAGAGCAGACTTTCTTAAGATAGGTTGATGAAATGCCATGTGATATGTCAGATTATTAAGACATTAATAGAAGGTAGATTAGCCTGAAAGATTTTTTTTCCTGAATATTGTCACCATTAATCTTCACTAATGAGAAACAGTAAGCATTAAAAAACCACCAATCCCAAACTCTTCTTCTCCTTTGTCCATCAAGCACAGAGATGCTGAATGCTCTGACAACCAGCAGGCATAAGCATGCTGTCAGTTTTCAACACGTCACATGATGGAGCAATTCCTGTGTGCTGTACCTTCTGTGTTCAGAGAATGATGAAAAGGAAGGAGAATACACTAGCCATTGGGATGCATACTTTGGAAGTCAGAGGGGTTTTTCTGGAAGGTTTTTTGACTTTACAGTTCTTTCTACTAAATGGGATCTCTAAAAGCATGTTCTCAAGAAAAATGCAAAGTTTTCATTACTATCTGTTTTAGGTCTAGAAGTTGGAGAATTTGCAAGAAAATTCCTCTCTGAAAGAAAGATGGACTTCTTAGCTATACACAAACAATGAATTGCTGGAATGAACTTTCAGTGCCATTTGGTGTTGATATTATCCCTTTCTTCTCTACGTGTGAATATAGCATGTCACTGATATGAAACCACTGACTACTGGGTAAAGAGCTGTGGAAAACGAGAAGAGATTTTCATTCATGGAAAGATGCCTTCTCTTCTTGAAGNTCTCTGACAGATCTTTGAACACCGACAGTACCTAAGTGAATGAGATCACAGAAAGGGAGCTGTAGTATAATGACACAAGGATCACTTTTTCACTATTTAGTCATCCTGTACAATTCAACAATCTAAGCTGCTTTCTCTTTGACATTGCACAGTAAGTTCACCTTTATCCTTGCAGAGTAAGCCTGCTGTGCAGTCAGCATATACGGCCCTCCAAGGCTTGCGTGGCCTAGAAGGCAGCCTGCATTATTAGTTGGATAGAGCCCTTTGAGACTATTTTCAGGACTTAGCAGTCACAGTAAGTGTAGGTCCACACTTCTTAAACCAGAGAAAACGCAGAGTGAGTGGAATTCTCCATTAATTAAGGATGCAACTGACCATGAATATTATCAGATTTCTGAAAGTAATTCTGATGCCAAAATTCAATTTGGTATGCAGACAATTTATCATGAATAACTTCTACAGATGCATTAAAACTACAGGCAGTGATCAAATCAAAATACTCTCAAGTTATCAACGAATAGTGCATTATATTTCCTAGAAATAATACTGTAAAATAATAAAACTATCTTTAATAATAGTAATAAAGTGGAATTACTAAATTACTTTAGTAAAAAACTATCTTTTAAAATTCATGTAATAGGTAGGTCTTACCACAAATTAGTGAAAGACTTTTCTGCATTTTCCATCTGTATTTGCTTCATGTTCCATAATTCATTTAGTTCTTTAAGTCCAATTTTTAAATTCTCTGTAGTGTGAGAAGTTTCAGCAATTTGACTGGAAGCAAACAAAATTTTTTCCTGGAAATTAAAACATACATAGCATGTAAACTAGGCATGGCTAGATTTCCAAATACTGTATTTTAAGCACATGATTATGGGCAACAATTAATGAAATTGTATACCCAAAGAAACAGAACTTCTTTCAGAGGGGGCAGTTGAAGCACTTAGTGCAACTGGAATAATTGCATTTCTGTAAGAGCACAGCTTTGCACATCCAGTCACAGTTGTCCAACTTGTTGCACAATTCTTCTACTATATATCCATAAATTTTATTATGGCATTTGTATTTCTGCAGTTGCCTATGTTGTATATGGATGTATGCATGTTTGTAGGACACCATCTTCATAAAATACATATTGTCTTTTATTTTTGCTCTCATACATAAATGTTTTGCAATAAGCACTGGCTTGCACAGCAAAAACTTTATTTATGACAATGAAAAGTAACAATTTTCACATATGACCCAAGTCTGGGCCTATTTGTTTCAGTATATGCAGAGTCAGTGTCTTAAATGGCAGCTTTTATTGCTAGACCATCAAAGTACTTACAAAATGTAATACTGTTTTAGGCTGATACCTAAAACACTTGATTTTCAGGAAGAATCAGTATTTTTAGATGACATTCTCCAGGCAGAATATGGCTTACTCGTTATGTCTGAAAACTGGCATTATTTATTTAGTTGTCTAAATAGAGAGTTTTCCTTTTTTAGATGTCAAATTTTTCATAACATAGTTGTCCTGGTCTCGAGAGAATGGAGGATTAAAGCACGGAGGACAAGACTCCTGAACACCTGCCTACTTTCCTCAGCTACAAGTACACAACTCAAAGAGATGCTGACATTAAGCTGCTGAAAACCTTTATATTAAAAACTGTGTTTTTACTAAACTTCCTATTCTACAGAACAGAGATTAAATTGCAGAGTCTTTTTCATTCCAAAAGTGACTGACACTCACAGGACCCCAAAAATGTAAATATTCATGGCAGAAGCAAACTCTGCTTTCAAGAGCGACAGTATCTGGTAAAAAAAGCTGCAGCTTCCCCACAATGAATAAGGTAAACATAAAGCAGTGTAGTAGTTCAATAGTAATAAACAGGTGGGAGTCTTCTATTTGGGTGATACTTCTAAAGTGGTCTTGCTGCATTAGATTTTGTAACCCATACTAATGGGCTGTAAGCAGCTATGTAAATGGGTTAAATTAAGAGGGAGGAAAATACCTTTTGATTATCCTTATATATACACATATATACACATACACATATAATTTAAGTGCACACATGTATAAATACCAAATTTCAAGACTTCATTCAGTAGGCAAAAAATGTTTCACAGTATATTTAAATAAAGATCAGTATTTTAAAAATTTCTTCTTTCAATACTGCCCTATTTTTCTGAAGCAATAGCCTGATGCGTAGTCTAATGATCTTTTTCCTTATGAAAGTGCTTCGTAGAGGTATACCTAAAAGGTAGCTGCAAAAAAATGAGAAATCAAAGCTTGATTGTGACAGATGTTAGAACAGATATGAAGGTGTGCAAGGTACCACAAGAACATGACATTTTTAAGGCTTCCAAACTTTGTAAAAGCATAATATGTATCTGTATAGGATTAGATGGAAATTTCAGGTTTCTTGCAGGAACATAGAATCATTAGAAATAAAATGAAGATATGGTAATTAATGCAAATCCCTATGCAACTGAACCGCCCATATAGAGTCTCAAACCTCTGAGGAAAAATCATATTAGTTTTAGGCTCAGTACCAGGAGAGCTTGGAGAAACATGAAGCCCGTGATATGCAGGATGGCTGTATGATCTGTCCTGGCCTTAAACTTTACAAATAATGAAATCTGAGATGATTAAGATATCAGGGCCAGATATAAATATGTACACAAAGAAGCCATGACATGTTTTTTGCCAAAGAGTCAGATTCACATATAAGCTCTGTTAGAACAAAACTGCCAATGAAGAATAATTTTGTCTCTGACTTCCTGCACTTTTTTCAGGACTTTTTAACCAAGAAGGCAGATCAAACCTGAAAGTGTTGACTTTCAAGCATATGGAATACTAGCCATTGAGTCAGAGAAATCTGGTACCTATTACAGAAGACAGAGAATTTGCAACCAGGTTTTAGAACAAAAAACCAAAAATGGTGAGATACTTTACATTCTGTGATCCAAGGATGGATAGACTGAATATCCGCTCCTTATGGCTTGCTGTAGTGGTTAACAGTCCAGTATCCTGCCTAAGCTGAATGAATCCCCTGGCACTTGGTCATTCAGTTGTTCAATACATGAACAGTATTCTTCATTCTTCTTAGCTGCTGAACAAGACTACTGGTGTATTATGGGGTACAATTCATATGCTCTTATCTAGTTATCTAGCTTTTAGACATTTAAATGTCAGCAGGCCAAATTAAGCCACTTCAAATTCAATGGTGAGATGCTGTATTGGGTTTGCGTAGCAAGGTTTGGGAGCTGGGGGCTACAGGGGCGGCTTCTGTGAGAAGCTGCTAGAATCTTCCCCTGTGTCCGATAGAGCCAATGCCAACCAGCTCCAAGATGGACCCGTCACTGGCCAAGGCCAAGCCAATTAGCAACAGTGGTAGTGCCTCTGGAATAACATATTTAAGAAGGCGGGGGAAAAAAAACGAACCTGGCATGAACTGCAGCTGGAGTGAGGAGTGAGAATATGTGAGAGGACCAACTATGCAGACACCAAGGTCAGTGAAGAAGGAGGGGGAGGAGGTGCTCCAGGAGCCGGAGCAGAGATTCCCCTGCAGCCCGTGGTAAAGACCATGGTGAGGCCGGCTGTCCCCCTGCAGCCCATGGAGGTCCACGGTGGAGCAGATATCCACCTGCAGCCCATGGAGGACCCCACGCCGGAGCAGGTGGATGTCTGAAGGAGGATGCGACCCCGTGGGAAGCCTGTGCCAGAGCAGGCTCCTGGCAGGACCTGCAGACCCATGGAGAGAGAGGAGCCCACGCTGGAGCAGGTTTGCTGGCAGGACTTGTGACTCCATGGGGGACCCACGCTGGAGCAGTTCACGAAGAACTGCAGCCCGTGGGAAGGTCCCACATTGGAGAAGTTCATGGAGGACTGTCTCCTGTGGGAGGGACCCCATGCTGGAGCAGAGGAAGAGTGCGAGGACTCCTCCCCCTGAGGAGGAAGGAGCAGCAGAAACAATGTGTGATGAACGGACCGCAACACCCATTCCCTGTCCCCCTGTGCTGCTCAGGAAGTAGAGAAGTAGAGAAAATCGGGAGTGAAGTTGAGCCCGGGAAGAAGGGCGGGGGGGGGGAAGGTGTTTTAAGATTTGGTTTTATTTCTCATTACCCTACTCTGTTTCGATTGGTAATAAATTAAACTGATTTTCCCCAAGTCGAGTCTGTTTTGCCCGTGACGGTAATTGGTGAGTGATCAATCCCTGTCCTTATCTCGATCCACAAGCTTTTCATTATATTTTCTCTCCCCTGTCCAGTTGAGATGGGGAGTGATAGAGCAGCTTTGGTGGGCACTCGGCATCCAGCCAGGGTCAACCCACCACAGGTGCAGAAGCCTCCAGGGTGTGATTCATCTTGTCCTAAAGTAGGGACATTATGAAGGATTGGGTGAATTGCTTGATCAGTCAGAAGTTGGAGACTATATTACTCCTGTACTAAGAATACTATGGAATCATAGCCATTTCTTCTGTAACATCACTTAAGCTACACACCGGACAAGCTTTAAACAAGCCAATATCTTAATCATGGGAGAGCACTAAAATCTCTCAACATAACTTTAAATAACTTTTCCTTAAAAACAATATAACATGATTAACAGAATCGTATAGTGTGACCCTGCACAGCTAGAAATATGAGTTATTGCTAAAAATAAGACAGCCCCTTTTATAAAGCCCCCCTTTTACAAAACTTCAATTGCTATGATCAAGGAACTGTATCAGGCTCTAAGAATGCAACATTTAAGGTATCCAAGTATTGTCACCAGTTCAGAGCTCTACAGATCTCATAAAATAGGCTTTGTTACATTGTCTTATTCTACTTACCCAGAACAATCCTCTAATACTCCTCCAGAACACCAACTCAAATATTGCTCAAGTAATTAATGGATACAGTTATTCACAGTTACTAGGAAAGGCAGCATTAAGAATAATAGTAAAAAAGTATAGGAAATAAATGCACTGAAAAACATTGTAGAATTACTGATTATCTGTGTGCTGACTCATCAGGCATTTCCACATGTTCTAAGATCTATTGGTAAAACTGCAGTTGGTAGCGCACAATCTTTAACAGAAAGGGATGTATAAACTCTGTCTTCCCTGCCAAATTTAGAAACCTGTGTGAATCAATGAATCTCCCAATGCTTAATTTAAGATTCTGTCATATATAGGAAGTCTCAGAGCTTTTCAATAGAAATTACTGGATTCATGAAAGCTACTCTGAACAACATGAAAGCTTTTCTTTTTTTTTTTTTTAATCTGTATGACTCATCTTTGATGCTGTAATATTTAACTTAAGTTTATACAATATGCAAATGAAAGAATAATAAAAATGAACAGAATCTTAGAAAGAAAATGCTTGTTTCTTCTAATGCTTATAACCATGTTTATATAAAGCATTGTGTTCAGTAATGAAATTCACTGATTCCCTTTGGTGGATGATACAGTTTAGTAACTGATACAGCAGATACAAGCTATGATTTACAAAAAGATGCCATCTGCTGAGCAAACATGCAATCAGCAGGCACTTCCTATTATACTAGAATCTTTTTTGTCCTTTATTGATTTTCTCCATTGCATTTCTAAAGCCCCTCAAGCAATCTGAGCCAGTGTAGCAAATGAAGAAAGCAAAGGACTTCTCAATGACCCCAATATCAATTCTGCTTTGTACTTTACGCTGTCTCAAGGCTATGGACCTCATAGGTTAGTTCAAGCAAGAGACAGAAAATAGTGCATACACTGTATGTATGTATATAGTTCCAAGGCAACTGTGTAGAAATGACAGCCTAACCTTTGAGATTAAACATACTTCAAAAAAGCCATACAAGCATTAAATTATTCACCTGTATATCATTTAATAGTTGCTGCATGGTACTTCTTTTTTGTTCCAGTTCTTGTTCAGTTTGCTTCTGCGGTTTATCTAGCTCTTCTACTCTCTGATCCAAATAGGAGAGCTTCTGGAGAGTTTATGCATAAACAGATGTGTTAGTATTCAAAAGTTATTGTCCTACATTCTATAGAAATCAGAAAATATATTAGGCATTATATACTTTAACAGTTACCATTATTAAGCTTATTTTTGTTTTCCCTTCCATGCCCATTTTTCTACCATGTAGGTTTATATACTCTACGATTTCAATGAAAAAATGCACTTTTAAAATAGAAAATATCTCTGCTACTTCATATAGTGTTTATCATCTTACAGCAAAATATCACTATCTTCATGCTTCTTTACTTTCTTTCTGCCAAGAAAGTTACAAATAAAGTTCTGAAATCAAAATACGTATTTGGAATAGCTTCCATGGAATTCGTATAAAGGGCAAAATAAATGTTTATTACTTATTATCACTAACTCATGAAAAATACAGCTAAGGACAGCTAACAAGAGGAGGAAGAAGAAAGAAAATAAAATATTGGGATTTCTTTTTTGTATTTTTCATTAATCCATTCTATTATTAATTAGCACCTCAAGAAAAACAAGAGTTGTTCTCTATTGTTTAATTTCATTTGCATCATTAGTGTCAGCACCAAATATTAAATGACAGAAATTATTATTAATACATGTAATAAGGAAAATTACTAAATATGCTTATATAAATTGTATAATAGTTACATTATTCAAAGATTTAAATTCCATTTAGACTATATAACAAAGAATATGAAAATAGGTATTAATATTTCCATTCTGAAACAATAATTTAAACCTTTAATCAGTGAGAAAGTTCTTCCTTGAAATTACCAATATCTTTCACATATCATTCACATACAAATCCGCTTGTGCAAACTGTTTCCAAGCTTTTAAAACAGAAGCAAATACACAGCTATAGACCATGATGTATAACTTACACCACACCTCTCTAGGTTTCCAGGAAACTAATGATGTGATCTTTGTCACATTGTTTCTACTTAGTTTTAGTTGGGGAAGGGCTAACAACATTAGTCACTGCCATTAATGCGTTGTTTTGAAAATACTATTAGCTATTAGAGGAATCTTTTTTTTTAATTTTTCAATTTGACTTATTAAACCTGCATCAGAAATAAACTATCACATAATCCGTTATCTGAACTCAAACTATTCAACATCCTTCATCTCTCCTCCAAAAATGGTTAAGTATTGCTACATGCAGACTATGTCAAGAACCCTTCAAAAGAATAACACAAAAAAAATGGAGAAGATAATCTCCCATGACAAGCTATTTACTAGTAGTTGGATAACTGAACTATAAACCTACAGACTGAGTCTGCAACAAAAAACTTCCCTCTGAGGCAGCAGAAATTCTTGTATCTGGGCTTTGAGCAAAAATAAAAAATCCTGTATCTAAACTGAACAGGCTCAAAAGATGTTGGTCTTACTTGATTGTGAGAATGTTCCATAACAAGCGTATGGGTTATTGAAAGCTCTTATCCTTAGTTCTGGACATAAACCATCAATAGCTAGTTTTGTTTCCTATTGATTTGGAAACAAAAATGAAGGCATTTTGCTTTTTCTTTTCTGGCCTTAAGGTCCAGTGAAAATGCCCTCCTCTTTCAGACACTTAAGAAATAGTTCTTTCACACTGATTTTTCAATATTTTCAATTCAGGTCCCTAAGACACTTATTTCCTTCGCCAGAAAACGGGAAGCTTCAAATTCCTTCCCTAAATTTTAAAACTGCTCATTACAGTGAACAACGCATGCCCACTTATTCATACAGGGTGGGGCAGCTCACATCTGGAAGGACTTGTTTGCAAGGATTTGCACATATTTCATGGTGGCATATAGAACAAAGGCTTTGAGTAGTAGGCAAAGCTTCATTTAAGCATAATGATAGAAGGACAGCCCCCAATTTCAGTGTTGTTGATTTGTACAATTACCAGTGTGAAAGCCAAACTCCGTTTCACTCATGGTAGAAGACTGAAAACAATTGAAATTTTCCCCATGTTTCCAGTTGTTTTCAGAGCCATTTCCCAAAAGAAGAAAAGGAATAGCACCTGTTCCAGAAAAAGGCATACAAAAAGGATAAAGCAAAGGTATGGAAATGCTCTTAATTAAAAAAAAAAAGTCTGTGAATAAATTACATTCCAAACAATTCTGCAAAAAGAAAGACTGAATGGTTTTGTTTGAGGGTTTTGCTTCAATATAATGTACAGACATTACATCTTGCACTAAACTAGGGTTCAGTTTTTTAGTATTTCCACATCATTTCAGAACAATAAGGTCTGCTTCTACAGACGTTTGTTGAGGTGGCAGGGGGACATACAATTATCAGCATTGCTTAAGGAAATTATCGTCTACCTAGCTAAGGTCTCATGTTTGTAGGACTAGTAGTGAACTGGTCTACTTACTATCAGGTATTTTTTAAAAGCATCCACCATTGTAATACCTTGTTTCAAACTAATTTATTCAGGTAACATTGTCCACTTTGCACTCTGCTCTCTATTACCATTGTCGTAGCACTCCATATAAGCAAAGCTTTCAAAGATCTAAAAGATCACCAGATATAAAAGAGGAAAGTCTTATAATGAAAGAAATGTTTCTCAGTCACACAAGTTTAGTTAGCATTCAGTTACTCTTTTGAGCAGGTCTGGACAAAAGGTTATTTGTCTGAAAATTTTCCCAAGGTTTTAACCTTAGGGAAGGTTAACACCACTAGTATACCCTGCAAATATGGGGAACAGTCTATTAGGTCATCACTGGACAAATGGAGGAAAATAGCTCTTTGTCCATACTTTCAAGATGATAGAGGGGCCAACCAAAACATGTCATATATAATGATAGGAATGCTCTACCACAAGCGAAAGAAATGCTTGGAAGAGAAGAGTGTACTTAATTAAGTCAATTCAGGTAGGTTGAGGACCTGTTTTTAATACAAAAATCTTCTGTTTCTTTTTCTTATTATACAAAACAGGCCTTTCATGAAAGGAAGGGAAAACATTTTTATCAGTATCACCTATAAAGCAGGAAAGCAAAGATCTCCAGCACGCCATGGCTGTGGGCTTATACACTAGTTGTTCTCTTCAGCCTACAAGTAAGCAAAGTACTACAAAGGAAACAAGCAAGTACTAAACAGTCTTCTCTTTTGTAAGAAAACAGACAACAGAAGTTAAGAGAGAAAGGTTTTTCTAATACAGAAAGCCAGAAAGGTCAAAAATATGGCTGGAATTATGTTGGGTTTTGTTATGTTGTATCACAGCACAACTGCACAGCTGCAAAATCCAACTCTTCTGAGCTATGGACTTCTGTTTCCTCTTATTTTTTTCTAATAATGACAAAAAATATGCTAGTGAGTGGTCCAGAATCTACTACTTTTACCTCATGGTTGTCTTTAAATATGTCTTTATTTCTTTTAAATTTTGTTTCTAGATCAGCTACGTGTCTCTCAATCTCTTCTATCCTCTTCATATCTTCCTCTCTTTTCTTCAGTTTCTCTTTTCGTTTTTCCTCTAGCTCATCATATATTGCTTTAATCCTGGCCTGTTTATTAAAACATATATAGAATTAACTTTCAGTATTTCAAAAGCAGAAGTAGAACATGAAAAATCCAAATCTGAAAGAACATTTATACTCTTAGGTAAACATCATGAATAGACCGAAAGTTAACAAATACATCATAAGGTGATTAAAAATGTCTTAAAAATGAAGGAAAAGTTGGCCATTAAGTCAGCATACGTCAGAAGCCTTTGACTAGGAAAAGCTGAATAGCCAGCAGAACTGGCAAGCACAAATACAGCAGAAGAATCAGCAAGAAATATTAGGAAATGTAAAAATGACACTGAAGCAGAATTTACAGTACTATTTAAGCAAATAGTAGAAAAGAATTCCATAAAAGAGGAATCAAAATTCTAAATATGACTGTCAAGAGTGAAAATCTTTTCTGATGGGAAACATAATCACCATAGGCATGTACCTAGATTTAAAAAAAAAAGGAGTGAAAAAAGAGAAGGAAAACACTGTAGAGTGAAAAGGAATCTTTGCAAAATAAATGAACACCCTTCAAGGTTGGGAAATACAAGATCCAGCATGCATCCACTCCAAAATTCTCCCCTCCACCCAAAGAAAGAAAGAGAAAAATAGAGAAAAAAATATATATATGTAACAGCATATATATATAAATCACAGCAGCTGTGTTCTTCAGAATGGGCAGGTGTTATATAAACTTACAATTTCTAATATCCCAAATTCACCATCACTTGAACTCAAATAATTATTTATCTGTGTAGGAAAGAGTGAATACACAACATCTGATATTGATACACACACACACACA
>VYZW01020475.1:0-19969 GCA_013401315.1 Balaeniceps rex | reverse complement strand
TTAACGGCACTGAGTAAATGCAATGTTGTTAACAGAAAGACGTAATTTCTTACATTTCTATCGCTAAGTTCTGCATAATGCACCCATAAATTTCAGCTGCAGCCTGCACTGAAAACAGAATTTGGCTTTGCCTGCACACTATGTTCTGAGCTCATTAGACCTATGAGTGAATATCTGAGAAGTTTTTCTACTGTTTTGTTTTGTGTCTCTATTAGTTTTTTGGCACTGTAACAAAAGTGCCATTCTGAGCATTTAAAGAAGCAATTTTTAGTTACAACTTCAAAATAATTGGACTTTCACATCATGGAGTTTCTTAGTGGAAGTTTTATCATAAAATCTCCCACTGGGGTATAAAAGATAAATAATTTGCAAAATTATTTAAAAAAAAGGGTTATCTTATTAGCAACAAGCACACCAAATTTTACCTCTTGGTTTTGCACTATTTTGCATTTGACACATACATACAGATGATTTTATTACTAAAAAAACCCAAAACCAAACTGGTGAAAACTTGAGGAATTTCAGATTAGTAACAAATTAATCCCCTTGCATCCGTGTTAAGAATGTTCATAACACAAGTAACTCAATGGGTCAGAAACATCCCTGTCCTGTAGTCACTCTGTTGTTCCAACTACCTGTAGAAGTGATCTTCAACAAAAGGAGGAGCCAGTCAGCTCAAAGTTCAGTTTCTGGAAAAAGGCTAAAAAGACAGGAGCCAGCTAGAAAAGAATCCAGAAGAGAGCAATAAGATGAGCAGGCTGAAAACATGAATCACAAGAAAAAAGCGAAAGAGCTGAACACACAGAGGAGCAAACAGAGGAGATGAGTATTATGCTTCAAATACATAAATGATTGCTGCAGAGAAGAGAAGAGAACTGTTTTCTAAGACCACTACTGGAAGGAGAACATTAAACCAGTGCAAAGCTTACGTTCTGCATAAGGAAGCTGCAAGGACAGTGAAGCAGTGGAATAGATGGACTGGGAGGTTTCGAGGTTAGAAGTTTTTAAGAAGATGTTAGGTAAGTACCTGTTAAAAATGATACCAGGTTATTGCTCCTGACTTCAGGCAAGATAAGCACCTCAGGCCTCTTCCAACCTTATATTACATGGTTAGGGAAATTATGTCAGGAAACAATTCAGCCTTCAGCAGAACCCAAGCTTGTAGGTGGCATGGCTGCCACGGTGTAATTTGCTCCAAATTTCTGTCTTAAGCCTCATTTCTCTGTTCATTTGCCTGTTGCCAGAGAAGCTAAGATGAGCCTACACAGACCTGACAAAGCAGACATCTCATGCAGGAAGATCAGATATAAAGTATGATATAAAGTATGATGAGAGTTTAATCAGAAAAACTGCCCAAGATTCTGCAGCAATTAAACACTACCAGAAATCATCTTCAATGCAATAACCCAGTTGATTATGGAAACAGCAGTAGGTTTTCTAAGTATGCCTGTAAGGCAAACACCAAAGAAGAAAAAGATAAACACTACAAAAACAAATGCAAAACCAAAACCTAAAATACTTTAAGCATCAATCCTAGACATTTCATTTTGGAATGGGTCTCTGCTATTGAAGAACCCACAAGAATAAAACAAACAAACAAAAGAAGAACCTAACCTTACATCTGTAACAGTAATTCAAAGAGATCAAGTCTTGGAGAGAAATTAAAATGAGCTGGCAGACAGGAAGAGTGCTGCACAGTGCATTTCAACCTGGTCTCTCTATATCATGCAGAAATGGGTTTTAGCCAAGTCTTTTACATGATTAGCTTTTCTATTTCCACATCAATACTTTGCATCCTCGTTCTCCCAGCTATGTGCAGTCTTGGCCTTCATTCAGACATTTTGACACTCGGACTTCAAGACCCAAACCCATCACTACTCAGTCTACCCAGCGCCATCTAAAGTAATCATCCCTTCTTACCTTGAACATAAAAACGTCAGACCTACCAAGTCATCCTTTTTGTTAGCACTGAACATTTGCAATATGAGAATATTTTCAATGATTTTTGTGGTGTTTGGAACAGGACAGGTACTTTGTGTGTAAATGTATAGCTGTGCATGCATGCAAACAGACAAAATATACTTAAGAAACAAAATTCAAAAGAGGAAAATTCTGACTTTATCCCCAATCGTTGTGTCTTGGTAAGACAGGCATCTAGAAAAAAAATCACGTTACTTTTAAGTAACTGAAGGAGTCTGTGTTATTCTTGCATAGTAAGTTTTCTAGAGCCATTAGTTACCCTTGATGCAAGCAGAGAATTTAATAGACAACATCAGCAATGGAAAGTTACACCAGGACAGGGTATAATGAAGTGTTTGTTTTTGTGGTTTTTTTTTGTTTGTTTGTTGGTTTTGATTTTTAATTAAGCCATTCACATATAAGGAGGTTGATTTGATTTGTGGTGTCTTCACTTCTCTACGAAAGAGGTACCTATGACACCCCAATATCTGCCCCACAAGAAGAAACATTGTGGCAACCAGCATTAAAGGCTCTCTGAAGAGAAGACCAACACAATGCTATGAAAAGCAAATTTCAAAAGACTTAGAAATAAAAAACAATACAGGCAGTTGTCAATAGTCATTCCAGTTAGCAGAAATACTCAATTACAGTTTCCAAAATCTTGGGGAAGTTGGTACTTCCTTGGAGAATTCATTAATGTTCTAATTTTTTGCTTAAGAATCATTTGCCTAAAAGATCTCAAGCAAAGCTCAACTGTTTCCATATCAATGACTGGCTTAAAATCAAGAATAAAATAAGAAGTTTTCAGCTACATCTGCATAACTAATTCCTGATATTAGTCAGCCTCCTATTAACTTCATCAGCTTCACTGGAGTTGCTCTTACTGATGTAAGCAAGACCAAAATCTGACAAAAAAATTTAGGCTAGCTTTGGTTCCATTTCAGAGCTTTGCTTTCCAAAACATTTGTTTCATTTTTGGCAGTAATTATAGTAGGTTTTACAGCAGATAGTTATTGTAACTAATTTGTACTTACATGAATAATTATGAATGAGAAGAATGCTTGTTTACGATACTCTCTCACATCTGGAGAAGACCAGAAGCACAACAGCAGCTGTCTGGATGCTGTCATGAATTTGTTGCTATTTATTCACTGAATGCTTATTCTTTTCTCTCCTGATGATAAATGGTCTAATGGAACCTCATACATTTCCCATCAACTTGCGTCATTGGTTTAGTGAATTATTGAACAGGCAAATCACATTCACTTGACAAAGATAGTAAACAAAATAACTACTCAATACATATTAATATCTTCATATTAATCAATACACGTAAGATACCTATTACAGAAAGTTTGCTTTTTTGCATCCCTCCATAAGTTCACATGTAATCAATAACTACTTCTTAACTGCCTGAAGTAACTTTGGGGCAAAATTGTTGGGACAAAATGATTGCTCTGTGTCCGTCCCCCCCCCATCAAAAAAAATCCCAACACATTGGCACTGCTAAGACAATATTTGATAGTCTCAATTTAAAAATCTAAGATGATAGTGGACTACAATAATTAAGCACCTTTCTGGTTTTTTTCCCCCCAGTGTTTTTTCTTGGGCATTTTCATTTCATTTTTGGTAATTTTTCTCTTGGTAGAAGAATAGGAAGAATTGGGCAAATGCTTCTGCAAATCCTTGATTTATAATAAATTAGAAATCTACTATACAAAGCATTTTTACCACACACGCAACTACACTTAAAAAAGAATATCTTAGCATTGGGTTTGTTTCCATGTTTAAAGGCAATCAACACCACCACAAAAAATCCACACTGCATTTTGGACTTTCACCAGAGAAAATAAACAATAGCTTTGAATTACACAAGTATAAAACAATTAAGCTGTATGAACAATATGCAATGCTTTTCTAAAGCACTTCAGAAAATGACTATTATTGAGCCTGCAGTCTTTGAGGCTGTAATTCAAGCACTACAATTCCAACCACACAACTCAGGTCAAAAAGTAACAAATCAAGCTGACAGAAAGCAAGTTGATAAATTCTTACATGATTTTACAACACAGACACAGATGGACAAGAATAGAAGCTAGTATACAATAAAATACATCTGTGCTACTGTTGCTGATGTAAATATCAGCTTTTATGGCTATCACAGTCTTTCACAGGTTGCAGTATTCTCACATATTTTAATTAATCAGGCTTTTTTGTCCCCAGCCTCTTTCCTGCATTTCAGCACATAAGGCGCTAGCATCAATTTACTGCCCATGAGAAGTATGCAAGAAACAAACCAAAACATCCATTAAACAAACAAACAAACCAACCCACTAAACTATCCTATAAAGTGAATTGCATTGTGCAAAATCAGAAAGAGTAGGCTGGGGCTTTAAAAGTTGACTAGTTAAAGGCATTTTGGAGAAACTTTCACATTTTACCATTACAAACACAGCAATGTTTCTATTCAGATTTTAGAGTCCCACATTTCAGGGTACTTAAAAGAAACAAGATTACAGAAGCAAACAAAAGATTGCTTTGAAAACCCTCAGTACAAGAAGGACATCGAGTTGCTGGAGCGTGTCCAGAGAAGCGCAACAAAGCTGGTGAAGGGTCTGGAGAACAAATCTTATGAGGAGCGGCTGAGGGACCTGGGGTTGTTTAGCCTGGAGAAGAGGAGGCTGAGGGGAGACCTTATCGCCCTCTACAACTACCTGAAAGGAGGTTGTAGTGAGGTGGGTGTCGGTCTCTTCTCCCAAGTAGCAAGTGATAGGACGAGAAGAAATGGCCTCAAGTTGTGAGAGGGGAGGTTTAGATTAGATATTAGGAAAAACTTCTTCACAGAGAGGGTTGTCAAGTATTGGAACAGGCTGCCCAGGGAAGTGGTCGAGTCCCCATCCCTGGAGGTATTTAAAAGACGGGCTGACGAGGCGCTTAGGGACATGGTTTAGTAGTGGACAGGTATGGTTGGACTCGAGGATCTTAAAGGTCTTTTCCAACCAAAAGATTCTGTGATTCTATTCTATGATTCTATGAATTGCTGTATGTATTTTTTTTTAAAAAAAAGTACAGTACTATTGCAGTACTATTTAAAGAGTGAGGCCAAGTAGTGATCTTAAATTGAAACCCCAGATATTGTTAAAAGCTTTGTATCTCTTTCTGATTTCCACAGCAGCCTAAAGCTCCAGCCAGCCCAACAAGGGCTCTTCGGGGATTTTTTCCCACCCATGCCTTCTTTCCCGAGGAATACACATGCAGGAGGCATGCCCTGGGCAACACAGTGCCACCCCACTGTGGTACCTAGCCTGCCATCACTAGCTACACACTCTCCAGTTTCCACCACCATGCCCATCACTCCCGGCAGCCCTTTCCCACCCCCTTACAGTTACAGTCTCGTAAAACTAGCATGAATAGGCAACTTAACCTTATAACTTCCTCTACATTTAGGTATTTGAAGAAATGGTTTCACCCTAACTCAGGATTAAGACCTAGAATTCACAGAGTGCAATAGAAAAGGTTTTTACTTCTGTTTTAGTATTACTGTCCAAACTGCCAGGTAGGGTGCTATAAAACAATTTCTCTGGAAGGTCTGAGGCTAATAGCATGGTATTGCTCCCTACCGTGTTTATTGCAGCATTAGAAAATAATATGTACTTGTTATTTAAAAACAGCTTCAACCTGTATCATCTTGTCTGCATGACAGAATCCTTTAGAAATATACCAGTCTATGCAGAAACTCTAAAATGGCATTGAATCCACTTTCTCTCCTCCACATTAAGGCATTATATGCGTATTTCAATCTACTTGTACTGTCCTCTTGTTCATTAGCATCTCACAACAATCTCAGAAGCAAAATTCTTGTCACAGTGTGCAATGGCAGAAGAATCTGTGTAAGAATATTTTGAGTTACAATAAGCAAAAGCACTGAAGCAAACCAAATACCCAGGACAGAGCAGTCATCGGTGCTACTATTGCCAGTTGCCAAGAAAGCCATTGCGCAGAGCGGCATCTTCCACCCCAGCAGGCCACAGCAGCACAGAGCTGATCAATCACTGGTTTTAATCTCATTACTGCCCCAGGGCTGGTTTTTTTTTTCCCCCTGAAACAAGTTTTCTTGCCCTTTGATAGCTTAGGTAACCACAAAAGTGACTAACGTTAAGTGACATCATTTGTCTCCTCAATACTCAACACACAAATGTTGAGATAGTTCAAATTAAAGATGATGTTTAATCTGTCATGAAGTTACATATATGTCTGCTGCTAGCAGTCATTAAAACCCAAGCGACTCAATATCTGATTGCATTCCAATAAAGAACAGATACAACAGAAAATGTTCAGTTCTTAAAGATGCACTTGCAAAGGAGGTAAGTGCAGGGCAATGTTTAAGTTTAGGCTAATGGTGTGCTGTTAGAACAAATATATAGAGCACACATCTAGTCACCAGCACGTTGCTTTGGAAATAAGTCTCAGGATAATACACCAGTCTGACAGATGAACATTTAAAAAGACTCAAATCTCAGGGTCCCAAATCAGTTCAGCTATTTTAAATCATTGTTGTAAATATTGAATATTAAATGAATAAAACTAATTTAACAACAAAAACATTACTTATTTCCTTAGAACTGTTTTATATTTAATTCTTCTCAACAAAATCTCTCTTGTGAGGTCTATGACAGCTCTCTGCAAAGATCTTAAATTTTACAGCAAGTGGTAAAGTAACCTATCACCTCTTCCCCACACACGATTCATCTCTTTCAAAAACAGAAAACAGGCACAGAAACGAAGGTGTCAACTGTTTTCACAGCCAGCTGGAATCATTGCTGTCAGGGCGAGCCCAGAGCTTCAACCTATGAGAAGAGTACCTGCACCAGTTACCACTCCTCTCTTGGCCTAGGTGCTAATTTGATAGTTTGACAAAGTTTCAACAGTTTTATCGTACAAGGAAAGACACATCTACAGTAGAAAGAAACACAATCTCCAGGCAGGAGACAAGAGCTTTTGGATTTTTAAAATTATTTTTTTTAAAAGCTGGGGCATTATTACCATAGATTTTAAGAGGAGATGCAGCCTCAAGAGCTGGCAGCAACAGACAAACAGCTGCCCTGCTCCTCTCCTTTTCCTGGGCTGAGTTACAAAAAAAAAAAAAAAATCAGTCCCTTGGGAGACTTCCAGGTAGAAAACAGAGGCCTTGGAAACATACAGATGGGAGCATTCCCCTCCAAGCCCTTTGGGAACAACCTCCTCACTGGATAACCCGTACTATTTAACTTATGGTAGATCAGCCATGCTAACTCCCCTCCTTATATAAGGATCCGTACACCACAAGCACAAACACCCAACCATCATGACCCCAAACATCTGCACAATGGAAGGATCCCTTCCTAACATTATCCATCCTTTCCCCAAACACAGTTTCATTAGATTCTTGGTTAAATGCTGGCCAGAGCCCATGTCCCAGGCCCACAGTTTCCTGCCCTGTCACCTCCTGACATGGCAGAGTAGAGCTGGAGCAGGCTGCTGCCCTGTGAAACCTCTCCCACACCTGCTCACTCGCCCCGGGCCTGAATGTTTCTACTTCCAATTGGATTTCATACATCCATAGGCTTTTTTTTTTTTTTTTTAACAGAAAGTTAAAACATCAGAAAGGGGTGCTATCATTTATCTAAATCTTCCCACTTAGAATTCAGCACTGCTGGAAATTCCATCTACCCCGCTCTCCAAAGCTGTGAAATTCCCTACCACCCATTCCCATCCAGCACTATTAAGCAGCCTTCCTCTACTACCCCCACTCTGCAGAGCAGCTACAGAAGACAGAAGAGATCTTGTTCTCTTCCATTCCACACCAGCCTCCCATTTTCTTCAAGATATGAACTGAGGACACATTTTAAGGTACTGATTATGGCTTTTCATTGGAGCTCAGCAAGAAGTATTTGAACTGGACTTAGTAGAACCTGATATTAGAAGTTATTTGCAGCATAAACAAATGGCAGTACAGTGACACACAGGATGAAAGTAATATCTCTCCTGGGGCAGGGCAAATACAAAGAAGAGATTCTTGGTATTTTTATATATTCTTGCTGTATGTGTACAAGAGAATTGCACCAGAATAAATATCTACCATTCAGAGACCATACTATAAATAAACAGCACCCTGAATGAAGGGGAATACTGTTGTGAAATATTGTATGGGTGGCAAAAATAAAATCTATAGCTAAAAATTTTCAAGAACTTTTTATTGTGTGTTATCAAAACCCTCTACACATAACATTTGAAATTTGAATCCAAGTTGTCACATTTAATTACTAAATAAATCTTGAACTAAATCTTCTGAGCTGATTTTAATAATTGAAGAATTTCCTCCTACAAATCCTTCCAAAAGAGAAAACTCATATCGTTTAATATAACTGTATGGCTTTCTGAGCTCTATAACATGGAAGTACAAATTATAACTGTAAGACATTACTATAACTCTGGAACAGCTTAGGTTTATTTGTTATTCATATTTCTGTGACATTCTTTTGTTGCCTATCTTGCTGCACAGTTGTCCTGCTGCGGTCATACAGCTCTGGAGAGGCTTGACAGTTTTCAGTAGGGTTAGGCTTGAGTTAAATCCCCAGATTTTACCACTTCCATCTTTAAAGATCAAACTATGACTTTCAATACAGAGCTGAATTAGGGTTTAAGCCTCATTGACAGCACTTGAGACTTTAAAGAAGCTGAAATTCTAAACAAGGGAATGGTTTTATAGATAAAGTTCAAGCCTAGCTTTTCAGTATGGACAAGCCAAGACTAACTTATCAGAGGATATTTTGCTACAACATGACCAAAATATTGCTGCTAGACTGTTTTTATACTTTTTAATTAAGCTTAAATTTTGGATTAGATTTATTCCAAGGCATGTAAGCAGAAAATACCTAGATATGCTAAAAGCTAAGCTATGCTAAGCTAAGACAATTGCTTCCATTTCTCAAAAATGGATTTCCCTAAAATATGCTTACACACAGACAGTCAGTCTGCTGCTACTGTCAACTATCTTACTGCTTTTTAGATAAAAATATATCCCACTTTACTTCAAATCTGTAAAAGTCAGTGAATGATAGTTAATTGCTCAGTCATGTAGTGTGTACAGCTGGAGAGCAAATAATGTCTGCTCCAGTTTCCCAAGCTTGTTTTAAGTATGTTCTCATGGGTCCTTCTGTAATTTCCTCCACTCCGTCCCTTACCCAGACATACATCTCTCTCCATCTCCTGAACCAATTTGTTCTATTTTTGTTACCACTTTAGATTTAAGGTAATGATGAGACTTTTGTCCTTGGTCTCCAGACAGCTGAAAATCTGGGTCTGGATTCTTTCATCTGTTTCATGCATGCTAATGTGTCTGTGCTGAGCCCCACTGCTTTCTGATAGGGTCCTAATAAGAGAAAGTTTCTATACATACATATCCAATTGCAAAAATCATCATCTGTGTTTTCAGCATACAAGTATTTTCAATATTTATGATGCACAAATGTCTCTTTTAACATCAAGATGACCAATAAGAGCTCCTCATTTTAGTAGAAACATGCCCACACATATGTTAAATACTTCAAAGTGCTTATAGGTTATGGGGTACAGTATATTTTCATTCATTTATGTTTGCTAGTCTCAAGACTATTTTTACATTAGAAGATCATCCATAAAAGCACAGACCTGCTAGAATTTAATGCATATGCACAAAGGGTATTTTTAGTGCCCTTTTAAGAGGTATATTCTAGAAACTTAAAAGGCAAATATTCTAAAATTTTTCTTCAGGTACTTTTGAGAAATCCCACTATTCAAAAAGATTCCTCACTATGTAAATATTCCTATTAGGAATAAGACTTGGGAATTCATATGCTTCAGGCTCTCTGAAAACAAAATTTCCATTTCAGTAATAAAAAAAAAAAAAAACCACAACCCACAAAGCCAGCTAAGAGAAGAAAATTCACATTTTTTCCCCTCCATGGCAATGCAAACTTCTAGATAGGACATCAGTTCTTACAGTTGAAAATCCATTTTGAAGTCTCATGTTTTCTTTGCAAAAACTGAAATGAGCTACTACAGTCAGATGTCTGCAGTGTGGTACAATGAAGGTTAATCATGAGATGTTTTATTTGTACCTTACAATTGTCTTCTAGATTAGCTTACTGAATAAAAGATTAGCTGGAAATTCTATTAATAGTTTTGAGGCATCAGTTCAAAATGAGAGAGGAGACTGCTCAAATTTGGACATTATGATTACGCACTAACAGTACCATACATCAGCTAAGAGATAGACGTAATCTATGTTTCAAAACAAACCAGTTGTCATTAAATCCTTCTCCCCTGAGGTCTTGCCTTGCAGCACTAAGGCAATAGAGAACACTGTTCGCAGCACAGATGGGGCTGATTCCAACTTCACATATTACAAGTGGATTATCTGCTTGTATGATTTATCCTCTGTCCTGGTTTTGGCTGGGATAGAGTTAATTTTCCTCCTAGTAGCTGGCATAGTGCTGTGTTTTGGATTTAGCATGAGAATAATGTGATAACATACTGATGTTTTAGTTGTTGATAAGCAGTGCTTATACTAAGTCAAGGACTTTTCAGCTTCCTGTGCTCTGCCAGCAAGGAGGTGCACAAGAAAATGGGAGGGGGCACAGCCAGGACAGCTGACCCAAACTGACTAAAGGGCTATTCCATACCATATGATGTCATGCTCTGTATATAAACTGGGCGGAGTTGGCCAGGGGGCAGTGATTGCTGCTCGGGGACTGGCTGGGCGTCAGTCGGCAGGTGGTGAGCTGTTGCATCACTTGTTTTTCCTGGGGTTTGTTTCTCTCTCTCTTTTTGTTGTTTTCCTTTTCATTACAATTTATTATTATTGTTGTTATTATTATTTTATTTTATTTCAGTCATTAAACTGTTCTTATCTCAACTCAGGAGTTTTCTTACTTTTACCCTTCTGATTCTCTCCCCTTTCCCACTGTGGGGGGAGGGTGAGCGAGTGGCTGTGTGGTGCTTGGTTGCTGGCTAGGGTTAAATCACAACATCCTCATAACATGATAGAGGTGAGTTTGCCCCTTCTGTCTTAACTAAGAATCTTAAAATCACTTCAGCAGGAAGGGACCTCTAGGGGCTACTTGAAGGAGGGCTAGCTCTGAAATCAGATCAGACAAGGGTCTTTCTAGTCCCCCAAGAATGCAAGAGGCTGCACACCTCCTGGCGCCCCCGCCCCTGTCTTTGGCCATCCTCAGTGTGAAGAACTTTTTCCTGATACCTAATTGTAATTGCCCTTGCTGAAACTTGTGTCTTTTGTCCTTTCACTACACATCTCGGAGACGAGTCTGGCTTCACCTTCTCTCTAGCCCCTCATTTGCTTTTCTGTGAAAGGCAGAACTGCTTCCCTTCAAATGATACTTTTACAATTAAAAAGTTATTTTCCTTTTAGAGCTAATGGATTAAAAGCCTAATTAAGGAAATCCTTGACAGACTGCAACAGTTGCCTGGGGCAATGACACTCACACACACACCCCCCAAAACCAAAAAAATATTCCCAGAGCAAGGCAAAATAGATTCAAACACAGTGGGACATGGCTCGGTCTATACTTGTAGCAGATGCTCTTAAAAACCACCAAAGCTAACAAAGGCCACAGAGCAGCAAGGAGGTCTAAAGGTAAAATATACTGTCTTAGTGCACATATATAAGTAATAATAATAACAGTAAAATATACTGTTATTTAGTGCACCAAGCTGTTCACTAAACTATTATATCATTAAATGGGAAAACCGCAATAGAGCAAGAAGTTAATTCTTTGTGAGAGATCATGTCTCACTGTTGCCTTACAATTGGTAATAATATTGTTGCTCTCTGAAAAGACTATTAGCACTCCAGAAATATTCAGACACAGTGCAAACATACACACCAGCAATCATAGCTTCACTACTATTTAAGTTATTACAAACAAAAACCTTTTAAGAATACAAGTACCCAAAGAACAAAAACAAAGTAAAAAAAGAGTGCAGAATTTCTTTCTGATTATTTTTTCATAGTATTAATTTATCTGTAATTTAAATTACTCACAGAAAGGGAACTCACCCCTCTCTTCCCAATGGGAGGCTTGTCAGCCAGCAAACTAACAGCTGAAGATCTTTTATCTCAAAGAGGCTAAAAGACTAAATTATTTGTAATTTAACTATAACCTAATTTCAAAGGAATTGTGCTTGCATAGCATTTTCTAACAGTTCATGCAAGCACAGGCCAGCTGAGAACAAACAAGGCATGAGCTGCATATGACTCCAGATTCCTAATTAACCGTACCTACTACAACAAGCAGCATTACCGCACTAAACAAGTTAACATGCAAGTTATTCTTCTATCAAGCCAATGCTACAGAGACAACAGAATTTGAAAGCATGGCAAAAGAACCAAGACTCTGCTTTTAAACCCCCTTCATAATTAGGTAATCCAATTTGTTTTCTTAAACATTTGTATAATAACAGCATGTAAATGCTAGAACTAATCTACTCTGTTACTTTTAGCATTGTACAAGTAAAAGAATGAGTGGCAAAGGTTTTGTTCTTATGAAGAAATAAAAGTCTATCTTTCATATGCTGTATAGACATAGTCAGTCATCAAGTATACTTTTCATCCAAATTCCTTCCCATGCTCATACAACAAAACCTGCCCCTGAACTGAACATGAAAGATATTTTAAAAATATTTTTCCAGCTATACAAGGTTATACTCTACAGTTCAATACAAATTATTTAAAAAGTCACCAACAGCAGTCCTTCTAGAAGAAACAGAACAAATAGGAATCACTACACTTAGTGGAAGTATGTAATAATTTAGAATAACACATGAAAAACATTGTGTCTTCCTGAAATCAAACCTGTACATACTGCTCTGCATTCAGAAAAACAGAATACCATAGCATATATTGAAAATGGATCCTAAAACACACTCCTCCTACCTCAAAGGCAGGGCTGCAGGCTACATCTGGATTAACAGGAAAAACCGAGCAGGATTTAATTTTTCCATTTACCGAGAATGGCTGCAGAGGATGAGGGCAGGGAAGCAGGGAGCAGTGCTCAGCAATCAGTGGCTCTTCTGCATCCCGCAGTGGTATGTAGACCTTATAACCTTCAGCTTGAGCCATTCCCTCATGCCCAGATCAACAATACAAAATAATTCAGCACCAGGAAGTTACTGGTGATGCTACAGGAGGGGTCAGATCCATCAAGCATAATAAAAACCTGCCTGGAAAGATTTATATGAGGCTTTGCAATACAACTGCTCACAACAAGGTGGGAGCAGCAAAGATCTGACACCCTGTGTATCACTACTGAGCAGAGTCCTATAGAAATAAAGGGCAATCAGAAATCATGCTTAACTTCTTTAATGTTTGGGTTATTCTTTCTTCAAAGGGAAAAAAATAACTGCAAAAAAAGGACATGGAACTACATCGCAATGTTAAAAGTTCTGCTGGTAAAACAAAGAAATCCAGATGCATGGTTAGGACCACAACACAATTATTCCAAGGAACCCTAAAACTTATGCTCATCATCAATGAAACTCAAATGTAACGCAAGACAGAGTTCCACTGGGAAGACAAATCCGTAATACAAATACAATAACCATTTGGGTCTCATTTGTCAGCCTAAACCTCCATCTAAACCCTTAAGTCTGGTGGTCCCTCTTGTCTGGGAGGAGTACTTCCCCTAGGCCCTCAGAGAAATTAAGTATTTGCTATCTGCATGTGCCTGGTTCCACTTATCTTTTTTTCCTGAACCACAGGGACTTCTTACAAGGTGGCATGAGCGCTGAGCGGTTATGGCTGAGTACAGAAGGCCCCATTTCAGTTTGCACTGTGGCCAGTTCTGGCCTTTTTAAAATTGCCAGTAGTGAGAAGCAGCCAGATGCAGGGATTATTTAGATAGCTGGGTGAAAACATTGTATGAGATCTTGTACAAATGTCACAAATACTTGAGACAGACACAGGCCCTTTCCACAATACTGACTATAAACTGGTTTGAAATACTGCAGTGAGGAAGTTATGTCAGCCATTTACAGGGTTACAAAACCAGAAGGTGTGTAGATTATGGACAGGAAAAGCAATAATAAAAATCAGTGACTACTGATTACTTACCATAATCATCTCTGATTTGAGCCATTTCAGAGCAAGGGGGTATTCCTTCCACTTGGGGAACATATTTTGTGAAAGATATTAACTATTAGCAATCCAGAAACTGTGGGCAGGACAAATAAACTAATTGATAATGGGTACCCTGCTAGCAGTTAAGCAGTGCAGATCACTTATCAAGAGAGACCTGGTTCCACGTTGAGAAAGAACTAGAAATTGGGGAATAAGGTCATAGTCTAAGACTTAACTACCACGCTAAGAAACCCCGAGCACTTTAATCCTCACATGATGGGAATGCAGCGGGTGCCCAGCAAAAGCCTGGGGAAGCAAATGCTAACTTCTATCAGCTGGCAGTAACTGAAGACATCATGACCTGTACTTTATAAGTTATTGCTGAAGAGCTCCAGATGAGCTACATTAATAAAGCTGTAGCCTACTTAAACCACATCCTTCACATCTCATCCTCCCATGTGTCTGGGAAGATCAATGCAAACCAAGGCAATGCAAGTGGGAATCATTAAATGCATCTGTGAGCCATGCCAGATCAACAAACAATTAGACACACAATGTGCCAATCAGTAAAACAAACCAGCCTTATGGTTATGATCCTATCAGCTTAGCTTTCCTCAAGTGTACTTCCAATTAATTATAAAACATTTATACATGAACAGTGGCATCTGTAACTATCTACTTTAAACACTATTAGCAGTGTCAATAGTCTAATTTCTATAAGTAAACAACATAGCCTTGCTCTTGCCAGGAGAGTCTTACCCCACTGAAACTTTCTGTGCCATTCAGCAAGTATATAATTATATTGATATAGTTGTAACCCCTGAAGGAATTGAATGGAGAATATGTGTAAACATAGTACCAGGATAATAAGGTTCCCCAAGAAACAGTGATTGCCACATTTCAATGAATACCAAAAAGAGAGAATACCTCAATGATTTTTGGAAACCCACTCAACTATCTATTTAAAGTTTAAAAAACAAACTGAGAAATACATATGCTACACCTTTGCATTCATGGAGCTCACAATTTTTTGCAAGGTCAGTGTTGCCATTTTCTGGATTAGCGCATTTACCCACACCCAGATGGGTGCAAAGTTTGTGGAGTGCTATGTTTGCTGGGTTGGAAGCTGGCCCAAGCAGACACAGCACGGCTGTGAGAGTAGAGGACTCCGCACAGCAACACTTACACATTTAACAGATAGGCAAAAGGTTTCTGATAAAATAAATATTTGTGTTTAATATACGGGAAAGAAGAGCTTTTAGGAGCTAGACAAGCATTAATAAGAATAGAATGAAGCAGTATCATCTGTATGTCTTAGAGGAGGCCTGCACACACATCTGCATACCCAAAACAATGAGAAAGGACTTGTAAAAGGGAACATTCACATCACTGTCATGTGTTATATAGGGATCAAACAGCTGGTAGCCAGAGGACCAATATTCTGCTAAATCCTCTGCTCTCCTTGTGTCATGTAGACATAAGCCTTATGCTACAGCTCCCAGTTTGTAAATACAGAGAACAGTGTTGTGAAAGCACCGACATCTTCAGAAAAAAAAACAAAGCCAAAAAACCCCAAACCCTACCAATTGAACTAGATAGTCTAAAATATTACCAGATATAGACCAGGTGGACATCTTAGTCTGCAATACCAAAGGTGAAACATTTGTTTTTACTTGCATACTTTCTACTTTGTTTATTTGCGTTTTGTTTTCCACAGTGCCTTAAAGAGTCTCCCTTGCTGGCATAGATCATTTATCAAAATATATTTGAAGACTAGAAGAGTAATGGTCAATTCTGATTCAATCCAAGCAGTTTCAGTGGCTGGATGTGGTTATTTGGTTTGCAGTATTAAAAAAAAAAAAAAAAAAATCCACAGCTGCATACCTTAGCACTGCCAAAAAAAAATCCAGATCAACTTAACTGACTGGATCATATGCAAATTCACTGGGTCTCAAGTCCTAAAATCAAATTCTGTTTTCTGTTTAATCAGAAAAGCAGTCAACTGAGTACAGATATTACAGGAAGATACACTAGGATGATATTACATCAATATTCCAGTATCAAATATTTACTTCAATCAATATTGCTTGGTAATAATAATAATGTATTATAAATTATGGGGCTATCAACCTGAAGTCAGTATTTGGTGTAAAAGGAGCTACCAAAGATAAAAATGTTACAAGTGAAACACCAGAGGGATCTTTTATCAGGTTTATTTACTGTACTTAGTGAAGTTCACTGAGAGTTTTCCCATGAAATAAGTTCGTGTCAGAAATTCATTTTGTGATTCATGGAAATTGGGTGTTTGTCTCTCTGACTTGCATGCACTTTCAGTGACTTCAGATCAAAAAGAAAAAATCATATGGCACAACTTTTGGACCAGACAAGAGACCCCACCCTTAGCATAGTTGGGGGCTGGAATATTGACCACCAATCCAAAAAAAAAATATTACAGGTTCAACATCTGCATGACTTCTTTTTTTTTAATAACTAATATAGGGTGGACCAAATAATAGGAAGGAATGAGGCACACTCTTTCCAGGACAATCAGCTGTGTAGTCTCTGGCTATCAGAGATCCCTGATTTGGTGTAAGGGTTTAAAATTATATTTTTCACTTCCATCTGACTGTCCTCAACCATCAGTCTACACTTGGTCTGGCAGCACAACTTTTCCACAAAACTTCCCTTCACAATGAAACCTTTAAAGAACCAGCATCAGTGCAATTTAGGTCAGAAGATTTCCAAATCTCACGTTACCACAGGATGCGGAAATCTGTCCATGCAGACATTTCAATGAAATAGCATCTAATTATTTCCTCTCTTAGTGAATCTTTCTTACAACAGAAGCTACAAAGAACTTAATAAAAAACCACCCACCAGTTTTAACACTATGGCAGGTTTATGACCTGGCATCTGACTTGCTTTCAGTTCCTTTTTTGAGGCTTAGCAAATTTCATTTTGATAATAGTTGCCCTCCCATCCTCACATTTTAGGAAGCTCACACACGTTAGAACTTGCCAAATGGAGCTCTTGTCCATGCTAGAAAATTGTATCAATTTGTTTATCTTCCTGCAAACAAAAGAGTGTAAAAGATGATATATCAAAAGAATAACCATGCCGATAGAAGTCACTTACACACTGAGATAACTCCTACATTAGAGTCTTTTCCTGAAGCTATCAGTATAACTACGCATTTCAGGAAAACCAAAATCAAAACAAAACCAGGTAAACCAGCCAAGCTGAAGCACAGTATTGTTAGTGTTACTGTTTACCTTAGCAGGCACAAGATGCAAAACCAAAAATTAAGATTCACATCCAACAATGAACACATCAAGAATAAATAATATATTCTATAGCATGGCTACATTTATGCAATTTATTCATTTGTTTGTTACCATCATAACAACGCTGTGGATAATAATGATAATCACTACATGACTGCTTGCTTGCTTCCTTCCTTCATATTTCCTGCCCTACTTTTCTGCTGTCCCAAAATATCCAAAGAGATTAGTACAAGCAAGATAGGTCTTATTAAAGGGTTAGAAGACCAGAAATAGAAACTGGAGATATGCTACTTGCAACTAATACGAAGAGGTGTGAGGAAGTGTCAGCTCCATATACTGTATCACTTCTCAGATCAATTGTAAAATGTATATAGGGAAGCCAAGATATAAACAAGTTTTTGTTGTAAAAGCTACATTTAAATAGGTATGCTCTGAAGGAAGAGAAACAGCAGGCTGGAAATGAAGACTGCCTGAAATTAATGGAAAACTTGCTCAGGCCTGACATACCAGGAAAATTGTTCAAGAACACTTCATGCATGTGGAAACACAGCCCCAAAGCTCCTCCAAGGTCAGCAGGATTTGGGCTGAACAGTTAAGGAAAGGCAACCTCTGAAGCTTGCTGTAGTTACATGTTCTCAGGTTTCCTAATCAACAATGATACCACTTTGAAACTTGGCATTTCAGATGACAGGAGTCTGCTTTTTTTTTTTTTTTTTTTTTCTCCTTCCTATGGCAGACTGGGAAGAACTGCTATTTACTAGTTTTAGACAATAAGTAATTTTGAGGTGCACAGGACATTTTAATTAGGCCAACACTGTTTTATGCTTTGTATTGACTTTGCCCTTTTTGGGGTATTAATTGATTTATTTGTTCCAGTTGATGATATGAACTTATCATTGATTTCTATTATGCCAAATAGTTGAAGGATGATACATATACTGCAACTTGATGTTTTTCCAGAAAATGCCACTAGGGAAGAAAGTTTCCATTTTACCTAAGTTTTCCAGGTGAAATGGCTAAACAACTGCAGCCACAATTCTGCAAGAAACTTCAGCACTGGATTAGTCCCACTGAGGAATGTGATTACTGCCAGCCAAGGAAGGTGCACATCATGTTGAATGGTAGATTGTAAACACAATTCCTCACCAGTGGCAGCTAGTCAGTATGTTAAAACACTTACATTTTTTTATTCCAAATCATTATGCATAAGATAGTGTGAATAAAGATATTTCAAATCAGATCCTCTTCTTTGGTATTTAGTAGACTCAGCAGAGATGCCAGACATCCTTTCCGTTAATCCTTTTAGAATAGAACATTGTGATCAGGATAGCTGGAGAGCCCTACAGCAGAGGTGCAGGTTGTGCTTGAGGATTTCCTGTCCATCAAAGGACGACGTTACGTGACGGCTTATATGCTGTGACCAAGACTTTCCATGTTCAGGCTATCACACAAATGGAGGAATGGTGCTAGTGCCTGCTTTTGCTCTCTGTATCTCTCCATGCCCTAACTTTCTTCACAGCTGAACCTTTGTGAAAATTAATGAATAGTTGCCAGAGACACTTTTTTTTTTTGCAAATACACTATATTTTGAAGAAAAAAATGTGCCCAAGTCTCATTATTACACAACAGTTGAATACTGAATGCTTGCTAGCATATTTATAAAACTTCACTGAACTTGGCAGGTTTGTCTACCAGTCCTCCTCAGACGCTATAAACTTGTTTCCAGCTGCTGGGTGAGATTTCAGCAATAGCTTTTAACTGTTTGGAAATTTCAACCACCTGATATTGGGGATGTCAGTTCTAGAAGGAAGACATTCATCTGCTCAGCTGATCAATGTAAAAGATGTTGTAGCTCAAAAACAAGGCAACTGTATGTTTACATCATAACACTTGCAAGTATTTGATACAAAGCCAGAGAACTGGCTGAGATCCACTGTAAATCTGCCCTTGTAGCCCCCGAGAGAGCAGGGAGATGTCCCGTTTCATTAATGCTGCACTTGACAGAAGGAGGACCTGCGACTGAATTTTACCTGACAAAAGGAAAACTCCAATTTCAAAGTGAGCCTGATGGAGTTCACGCTAGTCTTGGTGGGTCACCCATCTTTAAGGAGAACCTCCATACTTACACTGAGTATTTCTGAATACCAGTCTTGCTGATTACTTTTATGGAAAACAGAAGATGGTGAAAGTTTACAACTCACCAGCTCTCCTATGAAGGATGGTTAAGAGGAGGAATCCCCAGCTAGTAATGACAATTCTTCCAACATTGCTTTTCATCAATGCGCTGGCAGAGCTATTATTGAACAGAGTACCACAGAATGAACTACTAATATGCTGCTAAAGGCAGTAGCTGTTACCCACCTTTATGAGTCATAAAAATAGCAGCGTTGAGTAGCACTCACTAACTTAGAAAAGAGATGGAAGTCAAAACTCTTTCAAAGAACAGCCTCCAGACATTTACATCAGAAATGTAATGTACTCTGGATCTGAAGCTTTCATAATTCCCTGAAGAATAGCCACGAGCAGGTCAAAGGCTTATGGGTAAGAATCAGAGACGGAGGCAACAAAGGGA
>VYZW01020470.1:2690-15547 GCA_013401315.1 Balaeniceps rex | reverse complement strand
CCCATGCTTTTGCTGCCTGTATTCATCTGTTGTGTTTACCCAGATATCTTGGTCATGTAAACAGAACAAATTCTCTGGAGTGGAGTATGCTGTTCATGAACATAAAAACTGTAGCAGCCATCAAACAACTTGGAAATTAGGCTTCTTGGGAGCAAAGAAACTGTGGGTTTTTCTTAGCTCATACTATAGTGAGAGAATTGAAGAGCCAACAGGAAACTATCATGAACTCATTAATCATAATCTGAGGGAACTTCAGAGGCATCTGTGAGAGTGTTTTATCTATTGATCCACATAGTGGAAAGAGGTGATTCAATAATCCTTTCATCCCAGGTGCTGTGGACAGTGCAGTACAGGTTGAGCCATCATAACAATAGCTGGCAAGCTTGACCTCTGATAAGACAATAAATTCCAAGTTCTTTAGCCAGGAGCTGGAATGCTTAGTCTGTCTTTGAAGAGAGATTGTCCAGCTTAAGTTGTAAACATTTTATACTGGTTTATCCACTGTAAATCAAAATGTTCTCAGTGCTGGCAAAGAAAATGAAGCGTTGTTATCTTGTTAAATGAAAAGGACTGAAGGCCAATACTTCTCTTCATCATTAAACTTTATTTGGAACATGTTTCATTGATGCTGGATGACTCTTGTGAATCCTCTTTAAAATTACAAATTACCTTCTTGAACCTTGATATCAGCTGTTACTTTTCCAATTAGTATGAGAAATCAATTTAGTTTAATATAGAAATCATCTAAAATGATCAGCAACCGTTTTGTCAGCTCTTGTACACATATGACATGAGATATTACTTTTCCCCAAAACTTTGTGTTCTAAATGTGTGGGAAACAATATGTCAGATAAAGAGAAGGGGAAAGGAGATAAGTAAAAGTTAAGAAGACCACTTAACATCTATTATGTAGCATTTGTAAAGTCAAGTTAATTTTAGTGAATGAATGATTGTATTGTGAAATACATGGTAGTCTGCAAATAGCTGTCGAGTTCCTGGGCAGATGGAAAACCCAGTCCTCATGAAAATGGCATTGTTTGAAATTGTGTGATAATTGTTTCAAATATAGTAACCTTCTGCTGAAGCTTATGGTTCTTAGAAAGGCCAACTCCAATATGGGAATCCTACAGATCTGATGAAATGGTCTACTTGAGTACTGTATGTACAAAGTTTCTGTTACATAAGCAAAATAACAATTTTGCTGCAAGATAAACAACTTCTGATCGATAAGTTTTTCTAGCATATTACATCTCCCAGTCATTACCCTTGTATTTATCTTTCTCAGGACGTACTGTAAGATTGCACCTAATTCAGTACAGCTATACGTTGCCTCTGAAAAGCAGGTTCTTCTAGGCCTGGCTGGAAATTCATGTCTGTCTCTTGCAACTAGCAATTGTGTGCATGAATCAGTTGAGCTCACTGATCTGACAGAAAGTCTTTTTTTTGCTTTTTTTTAATGAGTTCATTTTCTATCAGATCAGTGAGCTGTTCCACTTCCTTCTTTGATTGCACCACAATTAGGTTTGAAACAAATGAATAAGCAACTGTGTATGGTGCAAGAAAGAAAGGGAAGAGTGAACTATATAACTGTGCTAGTGTAGTGTATAATGAAACCACACCTTTACTTCTATATCTGGAAAGTCTAGTAATCAAAGTAAAAGAGTTAGCAGATTGGCACTGGCTTTACTATTGAAATCAGTTATCCCGTTTCATCCTTTTGTTTTATTTTACATGTACCCTCTTTTGTCTGAAGATGGTGAAGTGTCAGTCCTTTCAAATTGTGATTACAAGGCAAAATACTGCCAAAAACCTTTACCATGCCCTTAATCTAATTGGATTTCCTTTCAATAACAGTGAGCCAAATTATATTATGGAAACAAAAAGAAAATGTTTTTCTTACAGGATCCCATACAAATCCTACTATTTGTGTACTACTGTCAATGTTTACCCTGGGTAGCAAACTTCAGTGTTATTTTCCATGCTGTTACCAGTTTGCCTCATAAACATATTTTATGTTTCACCCTATCCATATCACTGTATACAAGTAACCCTGAGTTTGTACTCTAAATCAGATACAAAGTTTGCTGAACTTGTTCCATGCCAAAAAACCCCATGATTTCCATTCATATAAACCACTTTTTGGTGAATCAGCCTCATGGTGACTTTTATTATCTGACAATGGAGTGTTTCAACCTGGATTCAACAGCCAGCTGTTCACCAGAAAGGAAAGTAATAATAATAATAATAAAAGTACACCAGATTTTTTTTTTAAGGGTTGATGGCTAGGAACCACACAGATGTGACAGTTGTCACTCTAGAATTAATAGTCTTAGAGCAAACTAAAACCATCACATATTATTGGATTATTAAAGGAATGGATGTTACCTTATCTGTCACTGGTTTCAGATGTTTTAATCCTGTATTTCCATAATAAACTATTCAAGTTTGATAAGTTGTTTAAGACTGCGGATAGGGAAGGTACTTTCATGTTTTTCATCATAGTTTAACCTAGATCTCTACTTTTGGTAATGTTCATTTCCACTGGGGGGATCAGTACAAAAATGTTCATGCTTCGCTTCCAATTTCTCGCAGAGTGGTAACTATCTTAGAACAGAATTGTCATGATTTGTGCAAATCAGTAGATATTGGACAGATTTAGTAGAGGAGCTCAAGAGCAAGCAGAGACAGCACTTTTGCAGTTCAGATCTCTGCAAAAGAGAGACATGACAGTGAAGAGGAACTTGTACTAACAATATTCATACACTAGCTATTTGTGAGTTAGTAGCAATCCTGTTTTAAATTACATCTGTGCACATAAAATCATTAATCTGTACTTTTCCAATGGGAATTTAGACTATAGTCTCTAGTATGATAAATCAAGCAGCTTTGAAATTAATGAAATACATTTTTAATGGTTTAAAATACTATATTATGAACAGTATCAATTAGATGCAAAGGATGAATTGACTAGCTCAACTTTCATTCCTTTAAAACTTATCTCAGGATAGCATTACATGCTACACATATTATGGCTTTCCGTTGTTATGGGTCCTCTTGCAGTGTCATCTATTTTGATTTAAACAAAGGTTAGGAATGCATTAATTGTTGCTGAAGATATATTCATACCTTTATTTTAAATTTCCCAGTGATTTTGTTGTGTATTTTTCTAAGTAATGAAGAGATTTTCTTGATTTGCAAACCTCATGAGGTTCAACAAGGCCAAGTGCAAGGTCCTGCACCTGGGTCGGGGCAACCCCCGCTATCAATACAGGCTGGGGGATGAGGGGATTGAGAGCAGCTCTGCGGAGAAGGACTTGGGGATACTGGTGGAAGAAAAGCTGGACATGAGCCAACAGGGTGCGCTTGCAGCCCAGAAGGCCAACCGTATCCTGGGCTGCATCAAAAAGAAGCGTGGCCAGCAGGTCGAGGGAGGTGATTCTGCCCCTCTACTCTGCTCTGGTGAGACCCCACCTGGAGTACTGTTGTCCAGCTCTGGAGCCCTCAGCACAAGAAGGACATGGAGCTGTTGGAGCGGGTCCAGAAGAGGGCCACAAAAATGATCCGAGGGCTGGAGCACCTCTCCTATGAGGACAGGCTGAAAGAGTTGGGGCTGTTCAGCCTGGAGGAGAGAAGACTGCGGGGAGACCTTATTGCGGCCTTGCAGTACTTAAAGGGGGCCTATAGGAAAGATGGGGACAGTCTTTTTAGCAAGGCCTGTTGTGGCAGGACAAGGGGTAATGGTTTTAAACTAAGGGAGGGGAGATTTAGGCTAGATATAAGGAAGAAATTTTTCATGATGAGGGTGGTGAGGCACTGGCACAGGTTGCCCAGAGAAGTAGTGGAGGCCCCATCCCTGGAAACATTCAAGGTCAGGTTGGACGGGGCTCTGAGCAACCTGATCTAGTTGCAGATGTCCCTGCTCACTGCAGGGGGGTTGGACTAGATGACCTCTAAAGGTCCCTTCCAACCCAAAGCATTCTATGATTCTATGATTCTTTGATTTGTTTTTTGACAGATGACACTAGAGAAAAATAATGGTTTAATCATCTTCGAAAAAAATAAGAATAGTACAACATTTATAAATATATTAAAGGAAGAAAATGTTCGGAAAAGATCTATTAAAATATATTTCCCTTGAGGACTTATAATATCAGCTTGCATGATTAATTTACAGCATCTCAAGAATTCACTGAAACCCATCTTAAACTTCTTTATGGGATCAATTCCATTTTATTGCTGTGAGATTTATGCAATAAAGCAAATAAATGGTTGATTTATCTGACTGTTCAACTCGTGTGACAAAGCATAGGACAGAAAGGATGAAGAGAGATGAAATCAACTGATGTACAGAAAAGAATTGATTGTATGCTAATGTGGTTTAGATTTGTGAAGAAAGTTATTTAGACTTTTTTTATCATTTTGAATGTTTACTTAACATATCAGGCACATCAAATAAATGATTCAATTAAAAGAATTATTTTGGATTCAGATGTGAATATTATGTGTGTATATGTAGTCCCAATGTTTTACAAAGTTCAAAAATTCTGCCTTTTGAACGGAAACTGAAGTTCTATGTTTAGTCAAGAGTACATAGTGCCATGGAAATATGCTATAAGCTTCCTAAGTGTTGTCCAAAGTGCCTGAACAACGTCCTGGTGATGCCATCACTAGGAATCTACTTTCTCTAGGTATATTACTTGCAATAGTTTTTTTTATTCTGCTAGAAAAAATAATAATGAGTGGGGATAATGCTTGTCTAAGACAGAAACCAAAATTAAGTCCAGATAACATAAAAGTTTGGAAAAGACACTGTATAAGGAGAACATTTGGAAAGCTTATTTTATAAAATGAACATCTTTTGCCAAAGAGACGGGTTAAAAAGGAATCTTTGTGATAGACTTTTCCTGAATTTTCAATCAACTTTAGTGATTAAAAGGCACTGTAGTCCTTGTTTGTGGCTGCTAAAAAACTTTTTATACAGACATTTCCTTAGGTCACTGTCATGATTTTTAGTGATGTGAAAATTGTATATATTCCTCTGTCAGCAGAAGGTATTGCAGACCTGGAGCCTGCAATGTATAGCAGGTAAGGCTTTTGTACATAATCTTCCCCACCCACACATACAGCCAAAGTCAGGATCAACAAAGCTTCAGACACTAGTAGTAATCACAGAATGCAACTCCCCACTGGTACAAGAATCAGTGGACAACCATGTCTTCCCTGGATGCTGTTTTGGCATCTTATTTACTTCTCCCTGCAACTGAAGGTGTGGCTGATTTTTTTTATTAGGTGTAAGTAAGTTTGGCCCTAGCTATTCTGATGAACAGCAGGAATCCTTCCCCTCCAGCACAGACACTGTGAACAGTGTATGAACAGCCAGACACTGCAGTGAGGCAAAGGGATGAAGAAATGGCAGGTCAGGAGCTGAGTGGAAGACTCGTCACTCTGCTGAGTACCAGATTTGGGAGGAACTCTTCATTCCCTGAACTTATTAGCGGAATTGAATATTAAAACTTCTTAATATTTTAAGTGTGCTGCTATCTTCTTTTTTTTTTTTAGTACACATTTAAAGATCCCATATGCTAAGGCACTCATGCTTTAACTTGAGGTGTGTAGCAAGATTTCACCTCCACACAAAATATTTTTTAAACCTTTTATGAAACACAGGACAGCCTGCCATTCCACCTTCCATTTTGTCCCTCATTTATTCCACTTAAATTTCAGTCAGCAGGTGGTAATTGTGACGTGTTCAAGGAAGATGGAAAGGGATTCCCTTGTGTCGTGGTTTAGCCCCAGTCGGCAACTAAGCACCACGCAGCTGCTCGCTCACCCTCCCCCTCCCCGGTGGGATGGGGGAGAGAATTGGAAGGGCAAGAGTAAGAAAACCCACGGGTTGAGATAAGAACAGTTTAATAATTGAAATAAAATAATAATAATAGTAATAGTAATAATAATAATAATAATAATAATAATAATAATTGTAATGAAAAGGAGAACGAGAGAGACAAACAAAACCCAGGGAAAAGAAAACAAGTGATGCAACCGCTCACCACCCGCCGACCGACACCCAGCCAGTCCCCGAGCAGCGATCGCTGACCCCCGGCGAACTCCCCTCGGTTTATATACTTGAGCATGATGTCATATGGTATGGAATAGCCCTTTGGTCAATTTGGATCAACTATCTTGGCTGTGCCCCCTCCCAGTTTCTCTTGCACCTGGCAGAGCATGGGAAGCTGAAAAAGAAAGTCCTTGACTAGTCTAAGCACTACTTAGCAACAACTAAAACATCAGTGTGTTATCAGCATTCTTCTCCTACTAAATCCAAAACACAGCACTATGCCAGCTACTAGGAAGAAAAGTAACTCTAACCCAGCCAAAACCAGGACACCTTGAAAGGCAGTCTGCATGTGCTTAGAGGTATTTGGTTTCTACTGGGTATCTCCCTGTCTTCAGAAGATCTAGTCAAACACCTGCATTGCTTGCAAGTGAAAGTCACAGAGGAGAAAATAGATGATCTTCTGCCAAGTAGTATGCAACCTTTATCATTAAGCAGCTAGGTCAGTATGGCAGATTTTTTTAATACATGTATCATAATCCATAGGACTATCCTTTGTTTCTGGTATTAGCATGACCACAGCTCCCACTAGCAACATAGACCCGCATAAGAATGCTCTTACTTTCATTTTTTATTAAATAAGATATGTGAGCAAAATGAAATTTCACCAGACTCAGTTGGGGATTTTTTGGGTTTTTTATACATGAATGTTAAAAACAGTCTTGCTGTGGAGGAAGTGCTGTTCAAAACCACAGAGAAATTTTTGGTACATCTGCTGCCCTTGATAGCTACTCACCCACAGCAGAAATGCCTTAAATTTCACCTTCCTTCTCTCCAAGAGGAAAATAAATGAATGGATGTGACTCTGAAACTAGGAGGAAGAGGTTTGAAAGCAGGAGAATAGGTTTTAGGTTAGACCATTTTTCCTTTTCAAGATTTTTATAAGCTTCTCTTAGTGGTCAGTCAGTCATGCACCTTTTATATCTTTAATTTTTCATAAGGAGTTATATGATTGCCATTTACTTCCCTGGGATAGAAACAAGGCTATGAAGTTGATATGTGGTGATGCAGTGGCTGGACTGAGGGTGCTTTTTAGCATCATAGGTTGTCTTTCAGTCACCTCCTGTCTGTCCTATTGAGTAGAAATCTTTCATTCATTTCATGGGTGTTAAACTGGTGGTCAGTACTGGGCCCCAAATTAGCTTAACAAATAAATTGGGGATTGTCTGTGTCGTAATATGAGATAGGTCTTGGTGTATTGGAGATAGGGAAACCTGTGTGAAGCTGGAAGGTGCTATAAGAGGTTCTGTGCCACATACGAGCTCCCTCTCATGTCCCTGGGATGCATGACAGACAGGCAGTACTTTACGACAGGCAGTACTTTTCTTCAGTATGAAGTGCAGTACAGCCCATTGTGGGTTGATGGCGAAGCAGATGGAGCTGAGACTCCACTCTTCCCGCCCATTTTTGTGTGTTTGTTACAGGTAAGATGTGATAAAAAGCATCCATTTATGTCGTCTTCTATTTGGAGCTGAGACATGAGACAGCCTGCAGGTGTCATACAGAAGTAGCACATAGCCTGTGCTTTCTTGAGCAGTTTAAAAATTGCCTTGCAAAAAAGGTGTTTTAGATGCTACACCCAGTCCAAGGGAAAGAAGTAAATGTTGGTGGAATTTTAAAATGTCATTGTTTTAAAAGACAGAACAAGATTGCCAGAAGAAGTTGCCAGCACCTCTTTTTACAGTCCCTTTCCCTTGTATTTTCGATTACTTATTTTTCATTACTACAGGTGATACAGAACAAATGCTACAAAAATATATTATTCTTAGATCTAAGAAATATCAGGATCATACTAGTAATAAGACAGAGTATGCGTTAGTAGGTCATAAATGCAGTCCTCAGAGGGTATGATACATTTATGAAAGTTTCTGTCATTTTTTTGTCCCATCTTAGTGTTTCCAGAACATCTTGTAGAGCTTGTTGAGAGCATCTGGTTGAGGTCTTTGAGAGCATGTCTGACCTTAGGAATTCCAGTCAGTCCGGCCCACCAACAGTGTAGCTTTGCTATGAAAAACATCTGCAAAATGGCTTTGCCGATTTCCACTCTTTGGGTGCTTCAGCAATTCCAAATCAAGCTAAGAAAATAAAACTGGGTCTCCTTCTGAATTTGTTCTTGGTGAGAAACATCTTTTGTGGAGACATCCTTCAAAGGTAATGTACAAGGTGAGACTGGTGAATGGTGAGGATGAAGAGATGTGCAGTAGGTTATCTACTCCCCCATCACATGCAAAACCTGTCAGCATTCCTTGCTCCTAGGGTAGACATTCCTCTTGAATCTTGTGATGCTATATTTATCATATTTACACTGAAAGGGACCTGAGTAATATATACTGAGTAAATATTCTATTACGCTACAGCATTCAAAACATTCAGGATCATTTTCAAAAGCAATTTAGGCCCATGGCGGCTAGAACCTGTTCAGCTTCATTCACTTCCTTTTTGTCATTCCTGAGGAATAGAGCCCATGGTTGGTACAGAGGTGAGTGCTTTCTAACAGTGAGGTCAAGTATGTGTATTTAAAATGGTTTTCAATAGATTTGGTGTGGTGATTAAGGTACAAATGTTAATGGAAACAGATTATCGGAGGGAGCACACCGGGAAATAAGCTTTCTTGAATGGAACCATGCTTTACTTGAATCCTCTAGTGCAATGTATTTGTGTATACACTGTCCCGGTTTTATGGACGAGGCTTAAGTCCAAGGCTGTGTTCAACAAATATCCTGCCTAGTATCTTTGGTCCTTGTGATTTTATAAACAACCTCTTTTTCCTGGGAAAGTTGCTTTTTCCTGGGAAAGTTGCTTACAGGCATGTCATTTTACTTCTGCACACACCCAGGGATGTGGCTACTGTGGCAAAGCTGAGCAATGTAGTGCCTGTTAAACGTGTTTGATATCCACTAAGTGCATATACCCTCACTTAAGCCTGAACTGAGGCTGATCCAGTGAATATTGGTACTCTGGGCTTCAGCACAAAGCACTGAATCCAAAGGTAATTTCCTCAAAAACCAGAGCAGGAGAAAGAATGCTCCAGCCACCTTTTTGTAACAATACCGCAGAGGACTCAAAGTCAAAGCCAGAATCCAATCCCTCAGGAGGTTTCATAGAGTCTGAATGTCATTTTGCAGGTTAACTGCCTGGGGACTAATAGTTTTGGGAACCTCTGGGGTTTTGGGCTGTCCAAACTTCTACCAAGTCAATTTATCAGAAGTCAGGTATTCTGTTCTACCTCTCCGTGTGCAGACTTTTGTCACATAGTACATGTAAGGCAGAAGATTGTCAAAGATTGATTCTCTTCAAGGAAGTAGCTGGTCTGCTGCAATTTATTCCTGTGTGAGGTAGTTCCCACAGCTGCCACCCTGCTTTGCTACTAGGAGATGCAGTTCCTGGTGAAGAAAGTAGGCAGGCATCCACGATCACTGCAGCCTGCTCAGGTCTGTCAGCATTCGGTACACTAAGGCATCTGCACATGGCACGCTGAGGGTAATGAATTGAACCCTTAGACTTCGCAGTTAGACCTAATTAAAAATAGTTACTGATGAGGCAAGAAACTTGTGTTCTATTCTCTTTTCAGTGTAGGAATTGAAATCTACTTTGTCTCTAGTTTAGAGTTAAGGTAAGGGAGAACAAACACTAAACGTTTCCTGTTTTAGATATACCACTGTGCAGCCAGGAATGCTGCAAGGAGGACGGAGAACATGATACTGCAACCTAGCACAGAGGATGTTCTTTTGACGGGATCCTTAAAAAAAAGAAAAAAAAAAGAAAGAAACTACTTGAGTAGTTCTTTACACATCATCTGATTAAAAGTAGACTTGAATCTGTGAACAGGTTGACATTGCGCTGTGAGACATCCACCAAAGAAGTGCTAACCAGAACCTGCAGACTCACACAATTCACCTAAGTGCTCTCTGATGTAATAAAATTGAATAACTCTGCTATGCTAACAGCCATACCACTTTCAGATACTGCACCTAAATATCTCCTTAGTCCCCTTATCTCTTTCTATAATTTCAAGTGTTACAGAAGTGTACACCTTATTCCCTCTTCAGAATCCCAATGAATAACTTTATTTTCAGTTTATAGGTGATAGGTGTGAACTTTGTTTAAGGTAAAGTATGGCCTTTGTTTAAGGTAAAGTATGGCTGGTGATTTAGATATTACAACAGACCATATCCCTTATTTTTGATCAGAATTGAACTGTGAGATCTACAGTCTTTGTTCATACAGTTGATCAGTCATAAATCAAAAGCTTTTTATTATAGATATTAAACAGCAGAAATTTAATCAATAAGTAAATAATTACATTTATTTGGCAAAAGGACCAAGGGGCATTTATTTTAATTATTTGTCATTTTGGAAGCCTGAAGACTTAGCCAAGAGTTCAGTTTATCTTTCTTATCTTGAGATTGAAACACTTCTTTCCCCTAACTCACAAACTTGCCAAACAGAAGTGTTCTGCAACACTTTTCGCTTTAGGACACTATATGTTGTATTTTCTATGAGCAGAATATCCTTTTCAGAAATGTCTGGGAAATAAGCCAGTTATAATGGTCTCAGGAGAATCTGCAGGACTGCAGAAAAACAAAAAAGTGTACTTGTATTTAAGTACATTAATGTCTCAAATTAGCACAGTAAATGGCTATTGACAGCTTTTGATGAATCTTGGCACTAATTTCAGATCAAACTATGTATGAGGCTTTAAATCAAAATGTATTTATCTCTTTGTTGACATTAACACAAATCTGAATCTGTAGCTTCTGAATTATGTCTGCTTATAATCCATATCCTTTTTTCCCAAATGTTAATGCTGTTTGTGTGGTTTTGGCCTATTGGACAACTGTATATCTCGTAACTGAGCAGAGCAGCGTCATTGCTAGGAATGATAGGATCATTTTCAAGTCACCCTGTTTGTTAATTTTGATGGCAAAGTGCTCAATTGCAGTTTATATGTGCTTGGCCATGGATGCCCGGTCCATCTTTGAGAAAGATGACCTCTGTCAAATATTGATTTTTTTTTTTCTCCATCTGGAGTCAGCCTGGAGTGACCCCAAANCCATCTGGAGTCAGCCTGGAGTGAGCCCAAAGTCAGCCCAAATCATTCCAGATGTCAGATCTCTGACTTACTACAGTGCCAGATTTTGAACGAAAATTCCCAGGAACAGAGTATATTGGTGAAATATGCAGATACTCTACTATTTATAGAAGAACACTAGTGTAATCAAATATCAACATAAGTACACCTTTAAATGGAAAATCATGGTGAAAAGGTTATAACCCATTGGTATAGCTGTTCTGCATTTTGAAAGTCTGTATGAAGAACAAGTACCACAGGTTAATTAAGCATACTTTATCAGAGTAAGTTTAAAGACTTGACAGTGCATATGTTGTAAGAAAGTGAACCCTCCTCACCCCAACCTTTTAGTCAGATAATGTGCCAGTATGGAGTTTTTAAAAGGGAAGGGAGCAGATTCAGGAATAATTTCCAACTCTTGTTACCCAAATATTAAATCAACAAGGAATCAAAGCAATAACTAATTGTATTTGTTAAAACATGGAATTTTCACTTCTTTTTGACATTGAAGTATTTCAATATTTTTAATTTTGGAATCAAAATTAAAATTTTTAATTGTATCACATTATTTCTCATTTTCATTACTCTTATGACATTTTTTTATGGCATATCAGTAGCAATTATAATGTGTTTCATTCCTACTGATGTGTTATAATAGGATGTATTGATCAAATCAATTTTTAGGTATGCATTTTATTTTGTGATTGTCTTATTTTTAAATTATTAGGGCTTAATGCTACTTAATACCGATTAAAACATCTAGATCAGTGTCCCCTGTCTGTGCTGTAATGAAAAGAAGCTAAGCATCAAATGTACTAATTAGAAAAGCAGCTGTTTTCCTATTAATATCTTAGCTTGAAATAATTTTTTCTAGGAAGATGAAAACATCATTTTATCTTTAGAAGTTGCATAGCATACAGTTGTTTATTAGAAAGAAACAAACAAACAAAACCCAACAAGGAACATATTTTTTAAAATATAAAAAAAAAAATTAGTGACATCCAGATTCATTCCTCTACATAAGGCGCTTACCAGAAACTAGTTGCTGTTAGCCTTCCCCATGATCAATGGAGAGACATAGGTCCTTCCAAAAGGTAAGGTTTCATTTCATTTACATGATAAAAGCAATTGTATTTTTTCCTCAAAGTCTATCAGGCTATACATTTTTAGAGCATTTGATATCATTTATGTGTTCTAACTAGAGACACCTAAATAAGATAACCAAGATATGTGTACTTACTTGCAGTACGCACTGCAAAAACTGTATTGCCACCTCAAAAAGTCTGGTTTTCCATAAAAAGTGTCCTTGACTAACAAAATCCTAAGTTAGGCTTTTAGATGCTTAAAGGTCAATGGATAATTATTAGAGCCCAAGTTCTTATTTTTCAGATAGAAGTATTATATAGTTTCACCGCAGCACAGATAACACAAACAGATAACACTGTGACACTGAAAATAAGACATCCCAGTCAGTTCTAACTAACAAGTGATGCTAATTATTTAAGTAATAAATGTCAGAATTAATAGTATATACTCATAATAGCATATCTTATTACACAGTGCTACTCCTGGGACACAAAATGAAAAAAGTAATTGATTCACTTTGAAATTAAAGTTTAATTTTTTGAAATACCGTTTTTGTTCTTAAGCAAAATTATTCAAAATAATTTT
>VYZW01020468.1:6557-16800 GCA_013401315.1 Balaeniceps rex | reverse complement strand
CCGGTGTGCAATCAGCCAATTCACACACACTCAGGAGAGATATTGCTCTTTATTACAGGCTGGTGCTCAGTGGATGCTCCACAAATCAAGCACACCAAAGCCGGCTCCTTCGTTATATTTATACTACAAATTCATACATATTCTGCCTATCTAATACATATTCAATCTAATCTACATAGGTTGCATAATGGCATTAAGTCGTTCCTCTTGACTCCACTTCAGATCCTTCTGCGCATGTCTTCCTTTCTTTGGGGGTCCTTGGTGGTCTCTGGTGGTCCTCACGGATGAAGTACCCTAACCCCTTTTATCCATATACGGTTGCGTGTCACCTAAGGACAACTCAAGCCTATTTTCTCTTGCCAACTTTCCTTTGTTTCTTCCAAAGGAACATTTGTCCTTGATTAAACGGATAACACTGATGGCCAAGATATTCTGTCTTTAAGCTTAGGTTAAATGTTAAACATAATTATTGTCAAATGCTACATAAACAATGCTCGATTAAAAGGAGTTTAGATTCGCGCTAATTAAACATAAACAATACCTCTTCTTTCCAAGGAGGGGTTGTTCCCTTACAATGTAGTAGTGTTTGCAATTACCAGGTTGATTAAGAATTCGTTGTGCTGCTTGGAATATTGGAAAACATTATGTATGTTCTCATATTCATATGTATTATATGCCTAAGTACTTGTTACATTATCATGTTATGTGAGGAATATCTATGCATATAATCTATATAAGTAATTGAGACAAATTAAGACTTACAATTACCTCTCTGTAATTACCACTGTATGTAGAAATACCACCTAGAGTTACCTTTTACAAACCTGAATGGGTGGTGAGAGGACTTCTATTGCACGTGCATCAAAAATTTTGCTGGCAACTCCCCCCATCACCGTCCCCATCCAGCACCACAAGAATGGCTGTTGCCTTAAGGAAATACAAAGGAACAAGTGAAGGGGAAAGTCACTAAATACCAGAATGAGAAAACCCACAAAATTAAAAAAGATGAACAGTAAAATATTCACAATTTCATAATACACTGAAAATCGGTGGAAGTCAAACCAAAGAAAGTAGTAAAACAGAAATGAAAACATACAGAATAATATATGCATGTACACTAAGATATATTCAAAAGCAGAAATAACATAATTAGTGATCAAAACTTGTAGATTTCTGCCACAAACTCATATCTCTGTGAGATTTTGGCCATCTTCCTATGAGAAGGCAAGGCTTTTAGAAAGCATGGAATTCTCACAGATGAAAAGAGACTTCAGTGTTGGCACACAGATGCTCCATTGGCTTCTGAAGTTGTTGATCTAGAAACATTTCTTATTCCAGTAAGAGAATATATGGTAGAGCTGCAGGCTGTGGAGCACCTCCACTTTCTCCTACAAGAGAGAAGGCTTCAGGAGACTGAGTTTTCTTGGGAATGCAGAGCCATAGGAGAGGGTTCTTCTCCTTGAGCATGCCAGGGAGAGGAAGAAGAAAATGGTCAATTAGTCTGAAGTTCAGTGCCATTAGTTTAGTACAGGGGATGGCAAGGATGTTTTCTTCATATTGCCTTTCAGTTATTAAAAGCAGAGCCTTGGTTCTATTCCTGAATATATTTTTTGTGTCTTTAAGTAATCTTAAAGAGATACAGAATTTGTGATCAGCAATGATTCCCGAGTACTTTTTATAAGTGCTAAGCACACTGCCTTTGCCCACATTCTGCTTTGCTGGCTAGCTTCATTTTGTGCCCTATCGCTATTAAACAGTTCCAAGTGTCATCCCAGAAACGTTTGCACTTCATCGAGATAAGGTGAGCTTTGAATATAAAGTCCTGTCCTGAGATATATTATGTGCCTGAAAATCCTATTAACCTCACTGGAAATTTGGAACCCTGTGTAGGAGAAGGTTGGAGGACAGCAAGTTCATTTTTATAAACTCATTGCCATGTTTTCATTTGAGATTGACTCCTGAACTACCCTACAGCACAGTTCATTGTCTAGAATTTTCCTTAGCAGTCCTCTCTTAGCTTATCCTAGAGCCAACATCTGTGTACTTCCTTTAAATCCTTATTTGAGGGAAACTGGCTCACTTGGCAGGCAGGGTTGCTGGGACAAATATAACTGGACCTCAGTGTAATTCCCTCATGGGCAGATGTAGGCTGACATTTTTGCTACTGCTTGTTGTTTGGTGGAAGGTAATCTCTTGCAAGGCCAGGTTGGGTGTTGGTTAGATTATAAAGCTTATATACAGTGGAAAACAGTAGAAATACATGAAGCCTGAAAAATGAAGAATCCATCATGGCTTTGCATCTGTGATTTTCCATTGGTTTGGGACATAACCATTTGATTTTGGCATTGTACCCGTGTTCGTGTCAATAAAGAAGATAGCTAAACCTCCACGGAATTACTGTCTCTTAATCAAGCCCATCATTAAAGTGCGTACACAGAAATGGGCCTAGAGACCGGAGTTCCTGCCAAAACCCCAGAAGCCAAAAAAGAACATCAAGATTTTAAAAAACATTCCTGTAAGACATTTACCAATGTTTGTGCAATTCTTAGTACCATCTCTTCCACTGCTACTTTCTGTTGATTGAGAGCATAAGGTGCTGTGTTTCCTGTAAGTCAAGAGAAGCTTCTGGAGAAGCAGATAGGAGCAATGCCTTTTTTCACCTTGATTTCATTATCATCTTAATTTTCATCAAAGGATTCTGTTGGGTGCCCCTCTGGGCTTCAGCAGTCTGCAGAGCCTGATTAAGCAGGGCTCCCATTTGTTTTTAATAGTCTCAGATTTCACTCTGTGAGTGCCACAGCATGTTTGCCGGGCCTGTGGACATTAAGATCTTAAATCTTTGTCTGAAATGTGCTTATGAGATGTGCATAGAATGTGCATATTTATATAAATGTTTAATGTGTGTATAAACTTACATTATTTTCTCTTGTTGCATTTACTTGTTGCTAAGAACTGTTCAGTCTAATTTGTATGTATATTGTAAGAATACAAGCAAACAAACGCATGGTATTAGCGGTATTAGCACAAACCTAATGGGAGCATCCACTTCAAGGTCTGGATCTGCCAGGTATTTACTGTCACATGGTCATTAGGTTTCAAACAGAGTTTGCGTGTATTACATGCACATACAAATGTACTGTCAGCTGCAAGGCTTGAAAATCAGACCTTGAATCTTACCTTTTTTGTATTTCCAGTTTTTCTGCACTTCCCTCAGTAGTGTGAACAAACTTTGAAATTAAATTGTTGTTTTTGAAATTGAATAAATTGCAGAAAATAGTAATTAGGTATGAATCTCCTTTTTAACTCTTGTAAGCAATTTGAACCTATAATTAACAGTGGCAAGGGCAAAAAAAGAATAGCTCAGGAGTTAAACTGACCTGAAGTGCATTCTTTTTACTGACTTCTGTATCTTTCCCGAATAAAAAAACCAAACAAACAAAGCTCAACAAACAATCCACACAATTGGTGCGCAGATGGTACAGAACAGAACCAGATTCCTCTGCAGAACTGCAAAGCTTTCATCCCATGCAGTTTCTACACTGATATAGATTTTACCCATCCATCTGAGCTGTTAAGTTTTTGTGCACCGAGTGTGAGACTCATAGATTTGGCTCCTGCATCAGTGCACCCCCACAGATAGGGGTATGTTTTACATACTTTCCTAGCACAGTGCCAGAATCTTTCTCCTACTCCATGACCTGATATACCAGCTGCAGGTGGTTGGCAGCTCCTCTCATTCCCTGCCTCCCGGTGCACTGGTCTGTCGAGTGGGACAGTCTGCTGGGCTACATGTCCACCAGTTCTTACAAGGTGTTGGGCTCCAAGGAACCTGCTTGCTGGCACGTTTCCTGACTGCAGCACAGAAATGCTGGCCACTTCCCCACCATAAGCCCCAGCACCCAGATATATCTCCTGCACGGGACCAGTCCACAGTTTCGTCTTATTCATTGGAAAAGAAGAAACATGAGAGGACTGAGCCATTTGTAAATTCAAAGCTACAGTCAATTTTGTTTGCCAGAGCTTGGTGATTTGAAAAATTTGTTCGCATATTTCTTCCAGCCTGTATCAAATATTCTGGAAAGTCATCTGCTTCTTCAAACATCTTTTTGGTCCTCTATTGTATCTGGATAAATGAGTCTGAGGACTCCCATTTTAATGGACTTGTGAGATATTGTTACTTCTACTTTTGTACTGATAATTAATCAAATTGTCTTATTTTTCAGACACCAAAAATAAATATTTCATTTGTTGTTTCATAGCTGATTCCACTGGTGTGGCTTGTTAAATTTTTGCTTATTTCAGGTCTGGCTCAGCCATATTTCATCAGGCAAAGCTGCTACTAGAGCTTGATGGGAGATTTGTCCGAGTAAAGGCTCTAGGATTTGACATATATTATTTTGCTGTGTCTTTGTGCTGTTACTGTCTGTCATTTGAATTGGAACAAAGATAATTATATTCTAGATTTAAAACAACAACTTTGTTTTTTTATAAATAAAATATTTGTTTTACTATCCAAAGCCTGGAAACACCTTCAAAGAGGTGATTTTAGTATCTTATAATTTTCTGTACACCATAAATGGTTACTTGGAATGTGCTTCTAGTTGTCTGCCCTAAAAGGAAAAAAATACTGACCAAAAGAATTTAAAGTGCTTAAGAGTTTTAACCACAAAGGATACACAGAGAGGCTAGAATGGCACATGGTGCTGAGCCTGTCAGATTCTTAAAATACCAACAATTTGGTGGTCTATAATCCTGTCACTCTTTTCATGTATCTGCAAAAAAATGCTTAACATCCTCGTTAATTGAAACTAGAGCTTTCAGGCAAGAGATTTGATTTTTCCAATATCAATGTTATAAAATCAAGGAGGATTTAGAGTAAGAGCATAGGGGTCTACTTTCTAAAAAACCTACTGAAGCTTTATAAAAAGATTTTGCAAATCAGTCTACTCAGAAATGTTCTCTTGTGTATCATGTTATCCACAATTTCTCTTTTCCCATTTGTATTGTTGAGGAATTTTCTTTACAAGCTTCGTGTTTTAAAATCCATGTGCTCCTTTTTCTTCCTACCCATGTGAATTAATCCTTTATTTGTGACTTCATTCCATTGACATTTTTATGATGTCACAAAAGATCAGATCCAGAGAAAACCTAAAAATTGGTCGGTAGAAGTTAGTGCTCAGGATTTCACAGGATTGAGCCCATTGAAAGAATTACAGTCATGTTGAGGCATGATTTTCTAGCAAAAGCCAATGAGCTTTAAATGTGAAGTGGTCCAAAAAATATATGAAGCATAAGCATGAATGTTTCAAAATAAAATGTTTTCCAACATTTTCTGTGAAGGGTCAGCTATACAATTCCAAAAAAAATAATTATTCTTGTTTTAAAATCTAAGAATAGAAAGATTTTAAACCAGAAATGATGGTACTAAATAGCACATAATCTACAGTGTACGAACCTAAAGACATTCTAGAATGAACTGGAGCTTTATCAACTTTATCGTAATCATCTTACAATTATTTATTCCAATACATTTATTCAGGGATGTGTGGTTGTCTTCACTCTTTTCTTATCTATGTCTTACAAGCAAAATACATATAGAGATGGTCTGGGCCAATGAAGCAGGAAATTGCAAAGCCTGATGAATCTTATTTGTTGAGCCACATATGGTTGGTGTTGGAGTTTGGNTGGGGTTTTTTTTTGTGAGAAATAAAGTTTTCCTCTCCTCAGCAGCAACAGTAGTGACAGCAGAGAAGGACTAAGCCATTCTAAGCTGCAATAATTGGGTTAGTCAGGCTGCCATAGCTTTTCAATACAATCATTTTATTCTTTATGCAAACCATTCTTACCTTCTTTCACTGAATAAATGGAGACAGGATATGTGCTTCTGTGGGCAGAAGACTACATGGGGGGAAACTACCTTTATCATTGTTTTATATTATTTTTCTGCTACATAGCATGTGCTTACAGATGTCCTTATCTAGTTCTCAGCAATGAGATCATAGGAAAATAATTGCTGAGGATAGGTAGCTTGAGAGTTTATAGTGCGCATGCTGAGTCCATTTGATCTTGAGAATAAGGTCAGACCTTCGTTTTACTGAGGTGTATGTAATTTCTTAGAAATTTTCACCATCTGACAGCAGCAAGGTATATAGGAGAATGAAAGTGGGTGTCCTTCCACCAAAGAGGAAGAAGGACATCCTTGGTTTAGCGCAAGGTATTCATGTATAGTGGGAAAGATGGAATCTTAAAAGGCTCTGTTGACCTTCATCACTAAAATGAGAAGGGGACCAAATCGCAGATGTGACACTTGCCTCACATTGAAGTCTGACTATAAATTCCTATATGCAAACTATTTGTGCATTTCAGCTTTGTAGATACTAGCAGACTTGTATCTGGGAGAAGAGCTGAGAAATTAGTCATTTCTCTAATGGGACGATTACCTTTAGTGCTGTGTTTTAATTTGGTGCTTGGCACATTGTGAATTCCATACAAAACAACCTGCCTGCACTGTGATGTGATATCCCTGTGACTTCTGCTCCCTAACTGGATGGAATGGGTTGTTTTCTTCTCTCTTATATTCTGTCTTCATTTCTAGACTAATAAGCTTTTAGAAAAGGTACAATCTTGTAACAGTGTTCACAAGCTCTTGTCACATATCATGTATTGCACAAAGTCTCTTAGGTATTCTTTGATTTCCAGGTTTTCCAAACATCTCTCTCCCAGATACTTTTTGAATGATTATTTCCTTCAGCATGCGTTTTTCCAGAATGAATCTCATTTTGGGTGATATCCAAAGCCCATTGAGGTCAGAAGAATGTCTCCTATTGACTTCAGTGGGCTTTGGATTTGTTCCTTTATTTCCTATATGCAGGAGCCAAATTCTGCACACCTTATTGTTTTAATGGGAATTTTGTATAAGCAAGGCAAGCAGTATTGGCTTCCATAGTCTGATATTTTCAGACTCCTTTGCATTGTATTTCACTCTTTTCACTAGCATTCATAATGGTACAATATAATTTACAAATATAAGTGCTGTTTATCTGTCACCATGGATAGCTAATGGAAATCTTAAGTAATACTGAGTGAACTCTGTTGTGTCCGCTACCACCTCTTTCCAGACTTGATATATGTTCTTCCATTACCTTTTGTTTCAGTCTTTTAATTACTTTGCAGTTCATAAGGTTTTGTCAGTGTTTGGGAAAATGTGAATCGTTTGTGGGTAAAGTTTTGAAAGGCACTGTAACCAGATATGAAGTCCAGTTACAGGTTATATTCTACATGTAATAACTTTTGCCCAGATTCAGGAAAGCGCTTTAACATGTGCTTGAGTCTATCCCTGTTAAGAAATGCAAGTAGATTTTTAAATGTAATTGTCTAAGTGGGACTTTGGTCTCAATAAAAGTTAAGCAAAACTTTATATTCATTCTTGAATAGGCAGATCTTTTCAAATTGTGTCTTTTATATACCAGTTTTCTAAGATGAACTATTCTACAAAGTTGGTACCTGTAAAGACTATTCACCACTACAGTATGGTTATGTCTGAAGTGAGTGTGCTATATATGTTACCCAGGATTTGTCATTTAAATTTAAAACTAGAGTGAGTTTAGTGGAGGGCCACCAAGATGGTCAGGGGGTTGAAGGGTTTGCCTTAGGAGGAGAAACTGAGGCTTGTTTAACCTGTAGGAGATATGGTTTTGGGGGGACCTTATAGTGTGAGGTAACCAAGAAGATGGATCCAGGCTGTTCACAGTGCTGCATGATAGGAGGAGAAGAGAGAATAGACAGAAGTCGAAACAAGACAAGTTCAGACTGGATATAAGGAAAAACTTTTTCACAGTGAGGGCAGTCAAGCATTGGAACAGATTGCTCAGAGAAGTTGTGCAGTCCTTGAAGGTTTTCAAGACCAAACTGCATATGAGTAAGTTGGTCAGATCTCATAGCTGACCCTGCTTTGAGCTGGAGGATGGACTAGATGAACTCCAGAGATACCTTTCAACCTGAATTATCCTATGATCTTTTGATCTTATTCATGTTTTCTGTTGCTCTTGGTCTCTCTATGGGTTCTTACATTTTTTTCTAATAGCATTTATTCAGTTATTTTTCTGGAAGGAGGACCGAGAGATACTGGAAAGTAAGTGCTATAATTCCTTGGACTTCCATAGGAAAAGTGTTAATCCATATTTCTCCCTTTTGAATTTTTCCATTTCTCAGTACCTGCTCCTCTTGGCATATCAATTTAATTGTCAGTGGTTCATAAATTAACTAGCTAATTCCTTTATGATCTGGGGATGCATATGTCCTCCTTCTGGTTTATATTTTTTTCTAGCTGTTTTATTAAATGCTTGTTATAAATAAATGTACCAGAAAGATTCTGCTGCTCTAGTTGCTCAGGCATCTTTTCCTTAGTTTTCTTGTTAAAGACTACTTTTTTCAAAATTATTCCTCTATTCTTTCATTTTCTATCTTTATTCTTTTATCAATTTGAGTAATATTTCACAGAATCACAGATCACAGAATGGTTGGGGTTGGAAGGGACCTCTGGAGGTCATCTGGTCCAACCTCCATGCTCAAGCAGGGCCACCTGGAGCCAGCTGCCCAGGACTATGTCCAGATGGCTTTTGAATATGTCCACGGATGGAGACTCGACAACCTCTCCAGGCAACCTGTGCCAGTGTTCAGTCACCCTCACAGTAAAATTGATTTTAAAAAAAATTATTTTACCTCGTTTGGTCTGTTAATTAAAGTCAACAAAACTTGGAAAAATTACTTCAGGGAAAATTAGGTCTGCTGTATCTCTGTGGGAGAATTAAAAATGCAAGTGTATCACTTTGGGGATGTGATAGTTTGTTTCTTGGGCAGAGCCTCTTGTGCCGAAAAGTATTTCAAGGAGATAGTGCTTCAGCCTCCAGTAGGGTTACATGTTATTTTAAAATTGTACAGCAACTCAGTCTGAACGGCTGCAAAATATTTCAGGTATTTCATGGGAAATATGCAAAATTCTGCAGCAGTGTTAGCCTTGTGCTGCTTAACAGTTAGACTGGACTCCTAGTCTTCACCTGGCAATGACAAACAGGCTTGAACTGTGCGTATTTACAGGGTGTTTTGTTAATCATCCGTCTTTTCTAGCAAAGATTAAAGAGCTAGCCAGACCCTCGCAAGCTGCAGTAAGCATTTGTTGACTAACCGTGGCAGGAGCTAATGAATGCTTTGTCTCCTGCAGACACTGCTGTATAAAGAGATAGTAAGAGGTAACACCAAGCATGCCACCTTGCCCATCTACTTACAGTAACTCAGCCAGCTGGTGATTAAAGCCATCTAGTTTCTGAGGGCACCAACAGAAATGCTCTGGAATTTCACGCTGAATTGATTTAAGAAGTTACTGCTCCAGCTGTCAGCTATGTTTCTTTAGCAGGGATGTTTGAAGGAAATGAAAGTCGACTTCCCCCTCATTGCTGTTCACAGCTTGGTACGCTGACTTATGCTGAAATATGCTGGTTGTCCTTTTCCAGAGATGGCAACCTCCAGCAGAAGGGCAGGATCAACAGTTTGGGGTGGCATCTGCCACCAGACATGAACTACTTGGGCTCATATGCCCACACTGCATTACGTTAGGTTTAGAAGACTGGTCTTTGTGGTATCTCGCCAAGAACTTCACCAAAATGATATAGATTACACGCTCGCATCAACGGAGCACGTGCTGCTTACTGGGAATTACATCCTACAGTAGATGCAATTGCCTCTTGCCTGGGGAGGCAAACTCATGGGGTTTCACGGGTGCACGTGTCTGGCCACCCCATCACGGGCTTTCCTCCCTACTTAGGAAGGACAAGGGCATGTTTTAGCTCACCTCTTAAAAGAGCCCTTGCAGTACCTTCTTTTATTTTGAAAGAACACATCTGAGATTTTGTTTTTCTTTCCTTTTATTATAGTGTTCATTATATATGCTGTGTTGCCTGTTTCGAGGAGTTCANTTTAATTTCTTTTAGGAAGGGATTCAATGGAAATGACAGTTTTCTAGTGGAGAGTTGCTTGACACATTTTTAGCACTTTGTGCAAATCATTTAACTGAAATACCTCAGTTTTCTTCCCGTGTGAGAGGAGAGTTATACAGTTTATTGACCTCATAGAGTGTTAGGATAATTAATTTGTATTTATTAATCACTGTAAAGACAGAGAAGCTTAATCCCCAAATGGAATTATAAAAAATACTGTGGTAGTCTAAATGCCACCAACTTTCAATGAA
>VYZW01020467.1:11197-25596 GCA_013401315.1 Balaeniceps rex | reverse complement strand
TGCCAGAGAGCCAATATGGCTGGGAGAAGGGCAGTGATGAAGAGTTGGACTTCCTCCTTTTCCACACAAATGAGTTGTTAGATTTCGCTCATTCCATCTCACAAAACTACAATCTATTGCAGAGCCTCCAAAGTCTGTTCCTAGCAGTTGATAGTTCATGCATCATTCCTTGTTTGCGATTTTGGGTAACGAAATTAGCTCTACACTGGGTCTCCTTTATATGCTATTTCCTTCCCTGAGACCTCACCATGTGCTGCAGACTCATAATTGTAGCTGCTGTCTGGTACCACTGTGGCTGAAGTGAATCTGCTAGCATAGCTGCTGCGTTACATTTTCTAAGGGCACGAGTGATGGACACAGACAGACAACTGCATTTCCAAGACTAAACTGCAAGCCTAAATGCTCGTCAAGGTGTTCTGATTAACCTCCAACCTTTGAGCAGGTGTTCAGTGAAATGATACGGAGAAAATGACAACTGTAGGGACGGCTCCCTACTCCCTAGGAAGACATAGACTGCATTTGCTTGTCTGCTAGTGTTTATATCAGAGATATTAGCAGAGGAAAATTACTAGATTAAGCACTGTTTCCCAAGTCTCTGAAAATGCTAAGTGACAGTGAGCTGTCACTTGCTGTAAACAGCCCTCAAATAATTGCATGATGCATTGCATTTGTAAGAAAATATGAATGTGACAAAGCAGTAGCAGACATTAAGCGTGTGTCCAGGATTTTAGATGTGATTCATCTTGAGTATGGACAGGAAAATGTAATTGGTTGCTTTGGTTATTTCTTACATGAAGTCTGCAAACTGTTTAGGACTGAATAATTGGCTTATCAACGCAAAGTCCCAAGAAAGAAAGTTTAACAGTAGAGCTAGAGATTATGTATCTGAGTAACACATCATATTTAGAATGGAGCCAGACTGTTTCATTAATGAGGAAAGTACTGAAGATCTCAACAGAGGAAGCGGTAAAGAATCAAAGCCCATCTTGAGCTGAGAATGCATCTAAGTTAGAGGATATAGCTCAGACTGAAATGTTGAGAGATGATCCATCTATCATTAATCTGCTCTTTAGAGGGGAACTACCAACTTCACAAATAATTCTTCCCAAGGGAAATGGGATTTTTTTTTTAATCAAATTGTTTTCATCATAGAAAGATCTGCTATGATTTTCCAGTCTCCATTCTCCATGGCTTCAAATAATTTCTATTTCCCTTCATGGCAGGACATAATAACAACACTAAGCAGAAGGTATTTTGTTGCCTCATTGAAATCTAAACTAACTGAGCCACTTAGGCACTTTTTGCATTCTTTGTTTCTTAATACTGCTCCCTCCTTTTCTATTCATGGGTTTTTTTTAATCTTACAGTGGGAGCACCTATGCTACCAGGCACAAGCCAATGTTCTCCTTTCTTTTGCCACCTTAACAAGGATTCCACACGGCAAGTCCCACTCTGCATTTTCCTCCCTTCACTGCAGGACATCTATCCAGACACTGAGGGATATCATCATGATCCGTGAAGGCCCTTGTTCTGACAAGCTGTCAGGGAAGGCACTGCGGTTCAGATTCAGGCACCTACACTTAGACAGCTACAAAATATGTGTCTACTTGCAAGGTAGGTGTCTAAAATCCCCTTACACTTAATGGAAGTACAGACTCTATTCAGTTGCCCACATATGACTCTTGCTATTTGATATGCTCTCAGGAATCTTGTCTGGCCTTCCTTTACTGGACTAGAAGGGCTCTGGTGCCCCATAGGTCCTGTGTCACACCCACAGGCAGCCCCATGATGATAACACAAGACCTGTGGGAGATCCACAGCATTCTGAATCAGGAACCTGAACCCAAGCAGGATACTGTAGGCCATATCAAATGGCTCTCAAAGCCTGTGATAAAGGAAATGAGCAAAAACCTAAATGTACACTCCTAAATCTCCCTGAATACCACAAAACCAGAACCCAGATCCACAGCTCATATGTGGACATTTTAATTTACGTGTCTGAATGTAAGCCTTAGTCCTAACGTAGTAGGCATAATACCTGTTTGCTCTGCTACTTGTACCTAAGTCAAAAAGCTTTATACTGAAAGCAAGTATTAACCTCTTAATGTGATGTATGATGCAGATAATACCAACAGATAAAAAAATTAAAACTAACAATGAAACACAGGTTTAGGATTATGATTCAAATGCATACGCCAGTGTTCTTATTTATTCTCCAGTTCTCATTTTAAATGATGATGAATATGGAACACAAACATAGGCAATTTAGCTATGTCTACACAATCAGTCTAAATACCCTTAGAGACACTCTTTGGAGACAAATTATACTGGTTCCAGATCATTTCGTATGAGTTGTTTATCCAGTCTCAGGTAAGGCTACTAAATGTATGGAGAATGATAAATGAAAGGCAGTGGTGACTATTAAGCTATCAATCATATTAATTTTCAAAAACCAATAATTTTGGAGCTGAAATCCAGTTGTGGCTTGTCTAATCCAAATATTTTACCTTCTATGGAAAAATGAGAATAAGAATGAAATTAAGGATGGAGTATACACGTATACACGTCTTAAATAATAGTAGAAATGATCTAGAAACCATTTTTACCCTAAAAATTAATTTGAATAGTACTTTTGTGGCAAGAAGTCCCTCTCCTGATCTAGTAGATGTGTCCCATCTTTGTCTTCTTTCACTCTGTCGTTACTAATGAGTTTGTATTTCCCTTGCTTTATCCTTTTTCATTTTTGTACGTTGAAAACATATATAATATTCTTCATCACGCAGACATTTTTTGGTATTCATTATATAACCTTAGAATATTTTCAGTCACATTTTATCTTTTTTCTCAAATTCACCCACGCGTTTCCACCATCTTATTAAAGATGAGTTTAAATGTGTTTTATTTGATGCATTGGTGAATGCATTACTTCGTTAGGAAACCTCATGGAAATTCATGTGCTTAATGCTAAAGTGCCTCCCATCCCACACCCATTTCAATTAAAGTGTGACATTGACACAGCCTTAATGCCCTCAACTGCTCATTTGACACAATCTCATGCAGTGATATCTCACGAAAACAGGAAGCTGCTTTCGCATCTCGTTTGCATTATGTATTCATTTTAAGATTAGTCACATGGCTAATGAGCGTCTTGGAGGCTGTCCAGTTTGCTACACTATGTCATGCTTCCTTTCCTGCCACTCTACTTGCATTAACTCTCTGTGATATTGCCAAAGACTGTACAGAGTGTAAATTGCTCTTATCCATTTGTTCCAGAAAATGATCACATCCATTGCCACTTGGAAATTGTTCCCATTGTTGACTACAATTAAATATTAAACGTGTGCTGAAATCATTTCATTTTCATGAAGTGCTAACCTCTGAAATTTTTCCCACATATAATCTAATACTAAAAGAATTTCCTCCTTCCCCTCCCCATTTACTTACAAAAATAATATGTTTCTGTCTCAAAATTCTGAACTGCAATGTTTGTAGTAAGCTTAAAATACAGTCATTATTCCCCCTTTATCATGAAGTGGCATTAAACTCAAAGTGACAGCATTAAAATTAGCACTTCAGGTAGCATTTAAGTTTTTAATCAATGTTTATATTTAAAAAAAATACTGGCACATTTATTTGTGTATTTATGTGTATGCACATTTATTTATATCTGTATACAATGTCTGCAGTCTGCGTTTCTCAAGATCTTATCAGCTTTTCCAAACTAAGACAACCAGCTAAAATAAAATACAGTTTCATACATCAGAAGGGACCATTTATTGTGATCATTTATTTTGACGTCGTATGTCTGATCCACGCTGTAAAGAGGACTTCTCTGAATAAATTCTTATTGGAATAAAAATGCACCACTTACTTACCAAAAAAAAACACAAAAAACAAAAACCCAGAACCAAAAGTAGCCTCTTCCCTCAAATAAATCCATAGTAGTTTTTAAAAAAGTGTTGGACTATCCATCAAAACATCCAGTAAATTCTTCAAAAGTATAAGTACTCCTTCTATAAATGATAAAAGCAGAAGGGAAAACATGTAAATAATTCTAAATCTATTTGCATAGCTCTTTTAGGATCAAAATTAACACATTTGAAATATACATATGTATTTGACATACAAATCTATGGGCACATCTATCATATAATGTAGCAGCTGAAATATCCTTTTAACAAAAATTCTGCACCATCTCACAGTAGCAGCAGCTTTCTGTGATCAAGAAGATCGCCCATAATATTTCAAAAATGTAGTGGATAACAAAAAAAAAGTTGTAAGTACAAAGCACTATTCTATTCGAATCGCGTATTTCTACTATATTGCTAGAGATATGAGTCACTGTAGAAAGAGAAAACTCTAAGGCATTAGTAACATAATCTTGAACCACAATGAAAAGGAATCATAGAGAAAAACCATGTTCCTAGGGACTGTCACAAAAAATGGAAAAATAATGCCTCTGGATTTTTAAAGCTACAGGAGTATTACTGCACAATGTTTAAGATAAATTCCTAACTGTAGTTTTGGAGGGAAGCAGAAGCAGGAAGGGGAAGAATATTTGGCAGCATATTAAAGTGAAAGGACTCCTCTGTATTCTCTGGTCAGTAAGCAATTTTCACCATAGCCTTATGTTGGACTAGACAAAAGAGAAATACATTCTCATCTTTAGACTACCTTTAAAGCTCACTGTATTATCAGTTTATAGATTAAGTATAAAATAAAAATGAGAGAAAAAAAACTTCTAAAACCCTTCAAAAGTCAATTGCCCATGGGTATGCTTCTATGGAGCAAAGAATAGGTCAGAACACGAAATGTGTTCTTTATACCAAAAGAATCAAGCTTCAGAACACTTCTTAGAATTGAAAAGATTTGGGCTTTTATGGAATAAAATATGAAAACCATTTGGCAGCCATTTATTTGTAAATCAAAACAAAAACTATTGTATATTCCTTGTTTCAGGTTTTTATGTGTTCCTAACTGGTCACACAAGATGGCTTTGTGGATCCTTTGTGTGGACTGAATGCGGTTTGGTTCTGCTTTTCAACTAGAATATCAACCAGATTATATCAGTCCTATGCTCATGTGCTTTGGGAATGGTTTATTGTCCCCTGTCTTCTTTACCTGGATGCAAATATATTTCACAAGAATCTACAGAAATGAAAACCAGCTGAAATTAGTATTCCACTCCCATGTCAACCCTTAAGGTGGACAATGAAAAGTTAAAATGGACAAAGTTATTATAAACATTTAGTAGCCCCTGGCGTCATTGAAGTCTTTCCCATAAAAATGAAAGCGATAGACTTCTGGGATTTTGTCCTGGTTTCAGCTGGGAGAGAGTTAATTTTCTTCCTAGTAGCTAGCATAGTGCTGTGTTTTGGATTTAGTGTAAGAAGAATGCTGATAACACACTGATGTTTTGGTTGTTGCTAAGTAGAGCTTACACCAGTCAAGGACTTTCTTTTTCAGCTTCCCATGCTCTGCCAGGTGCACAGGGAACTGGGAGGGGGAACAGCCAGGATAGTTGATCCAAACTGACCAAGGGGCTATTCCATACCATATGACGTCATGCTCAGTATATAAACTGCGGGGAGTTGGCCGGGGGGAGCAATCGCCGCTCGGGGACTGGCTGGGTGTCGGTCGGCGGGTGGTGAGCGGTTGCATCACTTGTTTTCTTTTCCCTGGGTTTTGTTTGTCTCTCTCGTTCTCCTTTTCATTACAATTACTATTGTTATTATTATTATTACTATTATTATTATTATTATTATTTTTATTTCAATTATTAAACTGTTCTTATCTCAACCCGTGGGTTTTCTTACTCTTGCCCTTCCGATTCTCTCCCCCATCCCACCGGGGAGGGGGAGGGTGAGCGAGCGGCTGCGTGGTGCTTGGTTACCGACTGGGGCTAAACCACGACAGATTTAAAAGCCAATGATGGTATTTACAAAGGCCCCTCCATTTTACACTCTCCCACCCCCCCATTTCTATTAGGACAGCTCTTAGAAAAAGTCCCATCAAATGCAAGGAAGTACAGTATCAATTCTGTCAGCACTACCTACTTAAATCATGGCTAAATTTGCACAGTGAAATATCATGCTCATTACTGCCACAATTTCACACCATAGAAAACATAAAGAATGGAGTTGCCAGTGCAAGCAAATTAGGAAAAATATGTAGGTATTTATTAGATTCTTATGTCCATGTAAAGCAAAAGAGACAATAGACCTTATCTTAAAGCTCAGCGGGAGAATAGTAGACTCAGCAGGTTGGTTAATACTGAAAATCCATGGAATATCATTCAAAAATCATAGAAATTTATTCCAGAGAATATCAGCCTCTCAGTGACACCTACAGAAACTCTTGTTCCTTTAAATGCCCAAAGACAAATAAAACCATAAGTAAGCAGAACACATTATTTCAAGAGAAGTACACTAAAATCTGAGGTCAGTATGCCCAGACAAGTTCAGGACAGCTCATGAGTTCCATAAACAGGATACAAATTGCTGAGGAATGAAAGTAGCCTAAAATGTATGACACAAAAGAAAGGCAATATATTGATATCCAGAGATATCAGTGTTCTCAGACACAGCTGAAAAGCTGTGTCCAATTTTCTGCTCTGCCACTCTGACGGAGTGAAGGTACATTTCATATGTGGCCTCTTTTTTTCTTTCCTCATCATTTGCTGCTGTGTTACTGTGAGAAACAAAACTCTGACTAGACAGATCACTGTTTTGCCCCAACATGATAACTTCCCTGTGACACAAAGCACCTGTTTGTGGCTAACTCCTTGCGACCTTCGAGGAATAACCTCTCGTCTAGCAACTCTTGGCATCAGATAGGCTTGGCCCTGGATATGCTCGTTCTGGATCACCTAATATTTTTTTAGACCGATGGAAAATAATTAAAATATGTCTGCCAGTGGATGTACAAAAAACCATGAGATTAATTCTGTGATTTGAGGTCAGGGGCTCAAAACTAGTAAAAGCAATCTCAACAATATAAACTTTTCCAGTGTACAGAGATTTTAAAATTTATTTGTTTGTTATTACAGGTCAGTTAACAAAGGATTCCTTCTATTTGTTTTTTGGTTTTATGTCAAATTTTGAGGGGTCATACCACATATTTACCCAAGAGGAAATGTATGTACTTAGCCCAAGATTATACTCTGTTGTTTAGTACATGTTTTAGGGCATGAATAAAAATAAGCCTTTCTCAGGATGTCCTCAGCATGTTCTGAGAGACAGAAGTGCTGAGCAGATAAAACTCAGAGTCATACTTCCAGTTCTGCCCCTAGCCAGCTGTGTGAGTTTGAATTCAATATTTCATTTCTCTGTTCTCTATCTCCCTCTCTCTTCTCCTATTTAGAGTGTTGGTTTTATCACGTAGAAGCTGTTTCTTACTCAAGGAGACCTTCATCCTGATTAGGTCCTCTAGGCATTCCTGCAGTATGTACTTATAATGCATCATAAGCTTTCCTTCTCTTTATGATTATCTATTATTCATATTGTGGTAGTGTCTAGAGACCAATAAGTTAAGATTATGACAAGATACAATATATGGATAAATACAGATGGCAGGTGGATAGTTAATAATAAAGATGGGTGTATGTACATAACTTAATGGTGGCATTAACTACTAATGCTCCTCTTTTCCAATTAGATCTAATGATTATTTTTTTCCTGAGTGCAACAAATGAATTTGTAGCAATTCTGCAGTAGTTTTGTCTTTGTTAGAGTTGACACATCTCATTTTTGTTTTGTAATATTTTTAAGGGTTATAAAAATACTAATGGCATGAAGAGTTTATAGATCTTTTTTTTTTTCATCATTAAAATACCACAATTTAACAGGAGTTAATATCCAGGAAATGTGGAATACTACAGAAATAACAAATTAAAAGAAATACTAGCATTAGCTGCTCTACTTAGCAATGCAGTAATTTTATACAGGTTAAACCTGAGTTTGAAATAATTGAAAATTTCAAAGATAACAAAAAATTGTTTTGGTTGAGGGGTTGGAAAAACCTTTTTTTTTTTCAAAGCAATCTTTGTAAATGTTAACCTTTTTTGTGCCTCCCACTTATCAGGCTCAGATTCTGCCATCTTCTCCTAGATATAACTAAATATTACACATGGATAGTCCCTATAAATGCAAGGGCTTTTTAGTATAAGTAAAACTAACTAAAAAAGACACCCTTAAATGAATAAACATTCAGTTCTGTTGATTTCTACCTCACTGTGACATACTTTTTTTTACTAGATTCATTGATATTAATGATTATAGCAGTGCCCAATAGATGCTCAACAGCAAGAAAAAAAACAGTCTTTTGACAACCATTCTTGACATCATAGAGTCAATGAATGGTTGAGGTTGTCAGGAACCTCTGGAGGTCACCTGGTCCAAACCCCTGCTCGGGCAGATCTACCTACAGCAGGCTGCCCAGGACTATGTCTATACAGTTTTGAGTATTTCCAAGGATGGAGACTCCACAATCTCTCTGGGTGACCTATGCTAATGCTCTCCTGTACTGGAGAACCCAGAACCAGACATGGTACTCCAGGTGTGGCCTCAACAGTACTGAGTAGAGGGGAAGAATCACCTCCCTCAACCTACTGTCAACACTCCTCCTAATGCAGCCCAGGGGCTTCATGGGCCTTCTTTGCTGCAAGGGCACATTGCTGGCTCATGCGTAGCTTGGTGTCCACCTGGTGTCCAGCAAGATGTGAATAAATGATACCCAATACAACAGAAATCTGGGGCTGTTCAAGGCATTGAATTACTCGGTTTTATACTCTGTAAATATCTTCCAAATCTGTACCCAACTTAGAAGGGGGAAAAACATTTGAAATGCTTTAATGAGACACAATTTTTGCCACCACCATTTTGAATTAACTGATTTAGAAATAGAAATTCAGTTCAGCCAACCAGAATTCATCCCAGATCTCTCAGACTGTCCCATTGTACTCCAGCCATACAGTCATGCAATGGTCAGCACCAAAAGATGGTGACTTTCAGTGTATTGCAGATACAGCTGAATATTTATCATTACTTAAGGTTACAATGCAGGTAAGCCCAATGGAGTCAGCAGAGTATGTGATCCCAGCGCACAACTCCGGTATATTAAATTCAATAGGCACTTGATTTTTCTAGAGAAGGTCAACTAAGAGTTTAAAACAGTACTAAAATAACAAAACTTTTAAAAACACACTCCAGACTGGAGTTTTTACATTATTTTAGTATTTTGAAAGATTACTTTCTACCTTGTAAGATTTTTGGTTTCCGTGATATAATTACACAGCCATTAATAGTTATGGAGCATGAAGCCACAAATCTGTTGTTAAAAGAGATCTTGTACAAAGCATTTCAGGAAGAAATAACTACGGTATGACCATGACACAGTCTAATTGTCATCACAAAATTAAGGTTTAATCTAAAATTTACAAATTTTGCTTCTATCTAAGTGTTATTTAGGAGCAGTTTCTCACTGTATGGCAATCTTGAACAGGCAGAGAGATTGAAAAGGATGAAAAGGAGAATAATCTGTACTCACCTATAGTTGGATCATGATAGTCAGGGAACCGATGGCTTATGAACTGCATTGTCATTGCTGGAAAGGAGAAAGACAGAGGGAAGAAAAAGAATTATATCGCTGTTTTTAAATGACAACAGGGAAAAGAACAAGCAGAGAATTCACTCATCCAAGTATCAGCTTAAAAAGTGAGTCAAAAGTCGGTCTTATGTCCACAGCTGCAAGAATGGATTGGCATTACAGTGATAACTAAGAATTGATAAATGGAAAAAATATGAATTAAACTTCTTTATTTGTCCTAATTTCTTCCTTTTTCAACTGCATTTTATCAATTGCTGTATTAAAATATTATATCTTTTTAACACTTGGTAAATACTGTTAACCTGATATTGTCTACAGATGAAAATCACCATGAAGAAAACATAAAATATAATTTACAAGGCCGATTCATAAAAGTTTTCATGACGTTACAAAATGCCACAAACAGCAGTACCTGATTTGATTTCTGGTGCATTTTAGGAATACCTAACTCATTGAACTTGATGCAGCAGACAAATGCTTCTAAAGCTTGGCTTCTTCTGAACAGATTGTTTTATGGCTGAATATTACCTGCTTTCAGAAATTTTAGGAAAGTTACATGTGTCTTCAGGAAAATTGCTTTGCATCACTTGGAACAGGTGGCGCCTTGGAATTGAAATTCCAATGTAGGTAGAAAGCCAGAAGCATTTATATCCTGTCCAACCATGAGTTTCCAATGTGCCATCTAAAGTTCATGGACTTTGAATAACCGCAAAAGTAGGCTTGGGTATTCAATGATCGCAGTAATACCATCAGTTATGAGAACAGCATAGGAAGTTATGTTATCTTTGATGCCTTTCCTCAGGAGTTTGAATCTCAGCTCATTTGAAAAGTAAAGAAATCTACCTAACACTGACAGCTGTGAGGGAAAGACCTTCGAAAGTGAAATACGTGAATTCCAATTGAACAGAAGGGAAAAAAAATAGGACCCAACAGATTTATCTTAAATATTGCTTGATTTTTAAGCCAATGTCATTATTTTAATATTTCATGTTTTTTTAATGCCTGCATTAAAATTCCACTATAGTTGCTATGTCGCCATTTGTTTAAAAAAAAATACCCACCTGAATCATAACTATCAGTCACCACATGTTAAACCAAACATGAGATTCTGCCTTATGTCTTGAACACCTCAGTAACCTTCAACAGCAGAGGTTATGAACAAGAAATTCGACATTTTAAAAATTCTGTGTATAAATACACCCATTTTTAAAACAGCATTGCTTTAGTTTAATGTTTGTCCTCATATTTTCAAGAACCGGGGGTTAAGGAGATAGTTTTACAAAATGATACAGACAAGGAGTATTAAACATTTATTACCATGTTAATAAATTATTGCATCTTTAGTGTAGACAAATATAAATGTTAAGAAGCAGCATTATAAATTCATAGTAACTCAGAGAGGGTAACTGTGTAAAAAAAAGCTAATTCAGTCTATACATATTATAGGGGAATAAATCTACGTGCAGTGACACTCATGTCTTCTATATTATCTGTTGTCAGATGCATTACTTTTAAGTACTGTGTATGTTTGGACACTTTCATTTCCAGGACACCTGGTTTTTTAATCGCAACAGATTTTTAGGCACCTCCATCTGATAACTGTTAGTGGTTTATGAAGAATAAATTGATGCCTAATGTGATCTGCCTAGTTTGCTCTGAGAAGCAGAGGCAGCTACCAGAGATGCTGTTCATATGGTTTATGACTACACATTCTGAGCTTTCTGAGGGCCTGTACCACAAATGAGTTCCATTTGTTTTACTACCTGCTGCTTTTTCTTGCCAAGATTTTTTTTAAAAAGCAAACTACCCTGTGTCTGATCTCATTCTGTTTCCTTTTGGAGCTATGCCTACGTCACAAAATCTGTTGTTACAACTGAAACGGAAATTCTCAGAGGATACCCAGAACTAATGGTAAACATTTTTCCTCTCTCCTGAGACAGCCCCAAATCAATACATCATCTATATCCTCATTAAATCCACAGGATCTAAGAGGACTGAAATAATTTGGAAGCATCATACTGACTTTCAACTGTAACGTGCAAAATGTTAGCCACTGGGACGTTTAAAATTTGTATCTCCCAGACCACTCTGTGTGTGTGAATATGCATCATCAAAACTTTCACAGGAACCTCAGCTACACACAGTGCTGTAGAAGCAGATCTGAAGAGGAACTTATGTCTTGTAATGTCAAGTACAACAATACTGATTTGTATATCCCTGATCCTAGCCTCAGTCCAGAGCTCTACATGAGCTGATTTGGCTATATATAAAATTAATCTGTAGAGGTACAGAATTTGATAAAAGTGTTCACAGAAGCACTCTGCATAATGAAATGAAAACATCTTACAGTCAGCTGGCTAGGGAAATGGTGAATAAAAACTTCCTTTCACATGCATGTTGTCCCATGACTGCTTCCATGACAGCCCTTTGTCAAAGGCTCCTCCTAATCACCGGGGCAAGGAACCCCTTTGGCCTCTTTAGTGCTTGTCACCTGTGGTGTGGGAATTAGCACCCTCTCCCAGAAACAGGTTATGTGGTTGTGTTTTCTCAGACAGAAGGAATTGAGGTATACTGTCTGATCTTTTTAATCACTGACTTACAATGTAAAATAAGGAAACCGGGGTATAAGAGGTGGAAATTGCAACCCATTTTCCTCTGTGTGTTCTCTAAAATAAGAATTAGCATTTTCTGTTAAACCCTACTGAATATTAGTGCAGCAAGCATTTTCAGAGCAGGCATAACAAGTCAATTCCCCTAAGGGAAAGGAACAACTAGCTTTTGGCTTTGAACAACAAACCCCTTACTCCATGAGGATGGAGGACAAGGAAGTCTGAACACATCAGGTCTGATGTACAACAACAATTGTGTCCAGGTTTACCAGACATTCCACAGGCTTGGCTGCTGGACATGCAGAAATTACTTCTGAATGATGGTCAGAAGTTGGTGGAATGCTTCCCAGAGCAAAAGAAGGCTCAATTACTGCTGGCATGAAACCACACAACTCAGCTGGAGCCTTGAGAATTAGACCTGTCTGGACTCCCCAGCAGGACAGCTGCCTCAGCTGGAACACACTGGCTTCTTCACTGATACTAACATCAGCTCTCAAGTAATTTTCCAGAGAGAATTAATTTTGAAAACTAATACCAAAATGATATGGGTATCCCATGCTGCTTTATGAAAATATTCTCCTTGGCCCCTCCTTTTTTCCTTTTCCATTATCCTTATTTCCATATAAATTAACACTCACACCTAACAAATCCAAACCATCAGCAGATATTGTTGTGACATTTTCCTTTGGAAATCCAAATAATACTGCTCCAAATTTTTACAGATCTATAAATTAGGGACCTTTAACTCTCATTTATGCCACACATAAAACACTGTATCAAAATGTAGCTTTAAAGCAGGATATTAAAACAGAATAAATGGATAAGACCGATATTTAAATAAATACATATACATGTAAAAGTAGTCAGTTAAAAAATGGTAAAAAAAAACAAAACACCTTTTAAGCCATAGCAGATATTGTGAAACATTTTGAATTACAAGTTGCCTGAAAATTTTTAATGAATATTTTATAACACTGTGAAGATCATTCCATTTAAATGGGACATGTACATCACATGGCAACTACTATAAGTAGAAGGATCATTGTTTCAGATGAATAGTATCTTCTTTATATCCATCTGTGGCTAAGCAAGTGCAGATTGCTTCAGCTGAATAAATGTAAACCTGATATGCATGACTAACTATGTAACTTTAAAGTTCTCCTGTGTTTTCAAAATAAAAAAGGGGTTCAGATCCTGCATTTCATTTTTAGTTGTTTCCAATTATGCTTATCCAATGTTCATTAACTCTCTAGAATGGTATACATGATATCTATTCTGGCACTGAAATATATATGTTTTCTATGGGTAATAAACTTAGTCCTGTCTGTTACTTTCAATATAATTCCTACTCTCTTCCTAATAATAATTTATTTACCTCTCAGTAGGAAATGTCATGCTTAGAAAAAGGCTGAGGTTATATTGTTTATTCTAAAACGTCCTTTTGATCAGCGCAGCAATATTAAATTTCATGTAAAGGAATGTATCAACTTCTAAAAATATATGTGTTTGCGTGGGCCCACAGGCTAATAGAAAAAATGTTTCAATACCTATGCAGTTGTGTGAGCAAGTAGAGTAGAATCCCACTGTCCTAATTTGTTCTATATTTGATTTTTACTGACAACTTTGAAAGTAGTCCTACACCTATTTTTCAAGGCTAGAGAGTATGTTGCAGTCTTACACAATATTTTTTATGGTAATAGTACCCCTGATGTGAATATCTCACCCTGAGCTTCCTATCACTCTTTATTTACCCAAGAACTTCCACATATTCATACTCTCCTGGGTGTTGTGTATGGTTGTATATTAATCTGTTTCCAAAACAATCTTTACTGTCACCACAAAATCCTACACTTTAAACAGCCTAACAAATGACCACAGTAGTTGCAACTCAGAGATCTGCGATTCCATATGGTGATTCACTTTACTTTAGATCCACTAGTCCACTGGATCTTTAATTTTTTTTCATAAACATTGAGATTTCAGAGATACCAGCACAGAAGACGGGCTTAAAAATTAATATGGTAAAGTCAGTGGATTTACAGATTAGTTCATGAAGTTCATGAGAAAAGAAGAAAGCATATAGGTATTCAGCCTGGAGAAGAGAAGGCTGCGGGGAGACCTTAGTGCGGCCTTTCAGTACTTAAAGGGGGCCTATAGGAAAGATGGGGACAGGCTTTTTAGCAA
>VYZW01020466.1:48616-69901 GCA_013401315.1 Balaeniceps rex | reverse complement strand
TGATGCTTCTCTGTTTGTGTCTTGCAAGTATAGCTCTCCTCAGTGTCACAATGAGAGATCCTTTGAGAAGCCTCAGCGCTGAGCGAAGACACACTGCAACACCTGCAGCTTGCACAAGTATTCCAGTCAGCAGCATGGCACAGACAGGTTCATGCCAAACTATCTGAAACAAAGCAATGTTACTTAGAATGACACGTAATTGTTAGAATATGTAATTTCATTTTCTTCAATGTAAAATGCACGTTGTTTACACTCTGTTTAAACATGACTGAAAAGAATCTGGAGTAGTATTTCTGCTCCCCTCTCCAGCCCAAGAAGCACATAAGCATTTTGGTAAAAAAATCCAAGGACCAGGTGTGTTGCTTTGTCATTATTATGGTTTTTGTTTACAACCCCAATAAAGGTTATATATTTTTTGTTGTTCATAGTGCATGCTAGTAAAAGGGATGTGACTAAGCAGCAGGGAGGAGGGCTGCCTTTTTGTTTCATCTTGGTGTGGAGGGAAAGGAGACTACAAGCTCCCTGGGAGGAGCTGTGTCTCATCACAGTGACAAAATTAGACCTGAATACTCCTTTTTTTAAGCTCTATTTCCCCTTGTTATTCCTATTTGGAATGCGTAAGCCATTGCAGGTGTACTCTCTTTAGCTTGATTTCATGGATTTCCTGCCAATGTCTTGTAGGCTAAGAGCAGTTCATGAAGCAGTGAATGAGAAACACTGGTCTAATGGCAAACAGAATGTAAAGAAAAATTGATTTACAGCCTTTTCACTGCTGCTTAGATGCTATGTGGCCATGGCCCAGTGTCTCCATCTCCCTGTGCATCTATTTCCTTTAATTTTGTCCTCTCTCCTTCTTGTTTATACATTTAGTAAGATGTTTATGGCTCCCAGTGTGATCCTATGATGCTGAACAGGATTCACCTCTGATCTCAATTAGGGCACCTGGGCACTACTCTAATACACACAGTAGTGTGTGTCACTTGCAAGATGAAGTGTGTAGTTTTGCAGTCTAGCCTGGTAGTAGCTGGCATAATAAAGAAAAATGGCCATACTTCGTACAGCAAATGGTTTTTAGCACTAGCACATAAGATGACAAGTAATCCAGACAGGCATTAGTATGGGCAGTCTGTAAGTGATGGACAGTAGTGAAGTTTCAGTAGTTCCATAACAATTTTATGAAAGCCATTACAATGCATTATGGTATTGATCTGCATCGAAAAACTCAGCGAGATTCTATAAAGGAATGACATTGCTATATTTTTATTCACATTGCTAACAAATAGTTCTACAATACTTCCTGAATTTGTCCTTTATCTTTTTACTAGTGACTATGGGTAGAGACTGATGATTTTTATGCATCTTCAACAATGATTTTGCTCTGGGTAAGGAGACAGATGCAGAAATATTTTTAAAGGGTTGAGTGCCAAGAAATATCTGAAATGAAATCATGATCCTTTGAAACTCCTCCTGTTTTCTTCAATGTGGTAGGGACTTTGTCTTGTGCTAGGAATACAAGTGGAAAATCTCTGGTAGTTCAGATAGGTTAGTCATTCAGGGGTAGATCCACAGAAAATATAAAGTAAGTAGAATTACTAAAAGTTGATTACATCCAGTATGTAGAAACTCAAAGCATTTCTTCAGCTGTTGAATCCTGTTTCAGTATTTTGAAAAATTATGATTCACTACATGTCTAATATCTTTTTGGGGGGGAAAGGGAGGAAATGAATGGCTTCAGGCCAAATCCATGCAGCAGAAAGCAGTGCTCTGCACAAGTACTCACACTTTGCCTAAACCACTTAGGCTGGAGCGTAGTAGTAGCAAAGCCCAACAATGTCCAACAAAACCTAAAAGTTAAAGAAAAATCAATGTTCCTCTAACCACATGTAACAGATCAAAGGTCACGTGTTTGAAAAGATACTTCAGAGCTAAATATATGTTCAGGGTGTTTAATTTTGCCTTGTAAATGAATAGCTATGTAACATGGAGTTCAAGGCAACACCTTGAGCCTAGCATTAGGAGAACAAAGAAAAGATTCATAGCTACTTGAAATTAAAATTGCATTTCAACATTCTATATAAAATTTCCTTAAATTCTCAGTAGGGGGGCAAGGAGTGCATTCAGTAAGGCTTATAACCCCATGGATATGATATTCAAGAAGAGAGAGAACACAGTAAATAAATAAGTTGTTTATTATAGGGTCTGTTCTATGTAGTTTAGGTGAATTGAGAGGATATCCTACTTTCTAATGTTCATAATATTTATTTATTTGTCTGATTTAATATAAAATGAAATTCATTGTTTCCTCCTCGCTTCCAGCCTCACCCACCCAAACTCAGGAAATTTTCTTTGGCTGTTGAGACACGTACATTGAGACATAGTGAGAGGGAGATTTCAGAATATCTCATTAGTCAGGGGCAGCACATTACTGTACTGCCTAGAAGCAAACTGGTGAAAAATATAGCAATGGAAGTCACAGTACATTTACATAGTGTCTATTTACTCCAGAAAAAACATTACTTCTAGTAGCAGATGACTTCTCCCTTCATGTTTACTCATTTCTGATATCTGACAGTATACAAGGAAGATAATTTTTTGCATATTTCTCATTGCCATTTCTTTATTCCCCTCCAGTGCCAACAGGAACAAGAATGTCTCCAAAGAGACTTCTCTACATCCCTTCTGTCCTATATTATGCCTTGCAGATAACCAAACTGGCAAGGAATTAAAAGCCTTCTATATTTCTTTACTCCCTAGAGTATGTGGAAGACAAGAGACAATCTTGCCTTTAAAAGATGACAACTTTGTACACATTTTCTAAACCACCTACAGGATTCCACAGCAGACTTGTACTAGAGACTAATGCAGAATTAAAAACTCGAGAACAGCTTAAATTGTTTACATTAAGAAGTAATAATTTTAATCTAACCCTAAGGATCTTGCCCCTAGTCACGGCTATAGAATTTTTAAAGGAAGAGTTACACTGCAAAACCAGTAGATGATATTCCTTTTATTACTTAAAGCTTGGTTTACTGCAGTTTTAACACAGTACCTGTCATGTATTTTCATTTTACAGTACAAGAGCTGCAACATAACAGAATATCAGTAAATCCCAGGGCTTTTATGGGTATACATTATTTTTACAATATTGTACTTTTAATGTATGATACCTTTTTTTCTCTAATCTCTTTTTCTCACAGAGGACCATATACCGTTATACATACTAAGTAATTGTGCAGTGCTTAAAAATGAGACAGTAGGCATTCAGCTAATTGTTACCTCTTGAATACTTTAGAACCCATTAATTGTAAACAGTCCTGTGTAGCAAAGTTAGAAGAAACTCTTTATTGACTGACGTCCAGCATACAGCACTGGAGAATTATTTCTATGCATAAAGGTAACATAAAATGATGTCTCAGTTTGAGAGTAATACATTATTCTTTCTGCTATCATAGGAAAAACAGTCCTTCCCTCCCAACCCACTGCACCAAATTCTTTTATGCATTCAAAAGATTTTGAAAGTCTTGAGCTTGCTTTTCTTCCTGCTGGTGTTGTACAAGTTACTGTCTCTAGCTGACACTTCCTTTCTTTATTGGTAAACCATGAAAAAGAATCATAAAATCTAACAGGAGTATGACACCATCTGATCTTCTTGATGAGTTTCAGTACCCTGCAATGAGGCTGTAGAAAACTTTCTTCCCTATTAAGTAAGTATATGATATCTCTGTTGCACCAAAGGATGGTCTGGGCTCAAATGGGCAGACTGTGAACAGAGCTGTCTGCTGCTTTTCCATAAACTTGGTGCATTTTTTGTAGGGGAAGAGATGGAGGGAACTAAAAAATATTTTTAATGTGATTTTGCAGATATAAACACTACAACTCTCTGGCAGTTACAAATAACAAATAAAAATATTCTACCTCAGCATATTAAGCTTATCTTTTGCACATTAAATGAGAAATGATCTGTGACTCTGCATCCCTAAAGCTGGATACCAGCAGTACTCCAGGAAGGAAAGGGTCACACAAATGTATCTCCCACAGGTAACATTGAACCTTTTTTCCCTTAATTTAAGGCAAAACTCCTTATATTAAGGAATACTCCCTCAATCTTCCAATGCTCTTTCCAAAGGAGTAGCCTTTTGCTAAAATCGTGATTCTAGTATATAAAACTCTGTCTTAGGACAGTCGCAATAATCACATGCACAATGTTCTTGATGGCAAATTTTGTCTTTTATAGAGTCATTAGGTTTTTATTTTAGTTTAACTCCAAGTAATACGATAAACCAAAGTAAAGATTGGTTTAACTGGGGCAGTAGATGCAGAGGATGAAGAAGTCACCATGTCATCAGGTCAAATGGTGTGGTGGTGATACGTGGAGTAGAAGCTAAATGTACTAGCTTGTACATGCTATCCATACTGACCTGTACTGAATTTGTATCTGTTCTCATTCTGAAGATTTGTTACACTTTGTCTAGGATGATTGCTAATAATGTGTTTAACTCTTCAGTCTGATCCTGACTGAAGAGTAAGTAGGGAAATAAGGACACATACATCTGTGAGAATAAGGCTATACGGGTGTAGACCGTAATTTCAGAACTCTTCCACAGTGTGGAAGCTAACAGTTCAAACCACTGTATGTTTCTTATACTTTATAAGAGTGTCCTACAATGTAAAGAGAAGATAAATTTCATTTTTCCTCCGGGGAGAAAATATTCACTTAGCAAGGATATTCAGAACTAGCAATAATAAATGCAAGAAAACAGAACCCCAAGCAAAGATTTTTGGAGGACCTGCAGGAACTTATCTCAATACATCAACCTTGCCACTTTACTTGTCAAGGTTAGAATAATGCTTTTAAGTATAGGCAGAAGATTTCTTGTCTTTCTCCGGTTGCATTTCTTGGCAATTCCATTGAGGAATCTAGTAATCCCCAGCACTGGAGACAGGGAACTAGATCAGATGAACTATTGACCTGATCCAATATGGCATACATATCTGTACACTCCCTATGGACTCATGCCTTTGTAGCAATAATTTCATATCTTTTTTATGGGCCCAGATATGCTTACTTGAAGTTTGTCTAAATTCTTTGAAAATTTAGAGTAGCAAAGATATAGTTGATATGGAGAAGACTTTGTAAGAAAAGTGGAATAAACATGATTAAGCTTCCTAGGCATTTGCATATTTGTTTATATTAAAAAAACAGACAAAAAAATTGCTGAGTTGCTTATTTGACTTTTGGCTCTGTAATATCTGTGGATCAAAATAAGGCAAAAAAACCCCCCAACCTCTTTGAAATTGTACTAATTAGTGCTCTTTTCCATTTTTATGTGCACTAATGCAAAAAAAGTAAATTGTATAACAAGGTCAAATGAAAGCATTCTCTGAGGTTTTTGTCCTCTCAAACCCATTTTTTTGCTACATTTTATCAAGAATTTCTACCAGAATCCCTGACACCATTTTTCTTTCCTGCTGAGCCTTTATTCATGCTTGGATTGTCTTTTATATGATATTACCATGCCTTCATTAACAGATATCCAGCTTTACTCTGGTTATCTGTAACACTGTTGTTAAGGTGATCTTTTACTGTTCTACCATGCAACTACACTGCACTTCCTTACCAAGTTCACATTGCTTTGATTTTTGTGCTGGGACTGGTATTTGGTGCATCATACATATGACTTAGAACTCAGTCCTGCAAACCAACCTGAGAAGATGGGATACCAGGAGTGGGATTCAACTCTTCAGCCATTACTTCTCTCTCTATCTGATGCAGAAATACAGTATTCACACTGAAAGTATCTACTATGCAAAGAAATCCTCTTTGCAGTTAATTTTTCCTCCCAAATTTTAGTAGGTCTTATAGCCATTGGAAAGTGAGTTGGGTTTTGGTTGTTTATTTTTTTTCTGTTTGTTTGTGCATGTGTGTGTGTTTGTTTTTTTTTTTTTAAATTAACTTAGCCTCTAAATCCTCATATTCTAAGAAACAACTTTTTACCTCCCCCCCTACCCAACAGAAGAATTGCTAGTCACGAAGACAACTTACACAAGGGCTTTTTTCATGACTTTGATTTCCTTCAAAAAGGAGATTCTTTTTATGCTCAGAAATTCAGACCCTGTTGTAATTCAGTAATTCAAGCTGTTTTCTCTCATTCTTCCCCCATGCTTTTTTCCCCCCTTGCTTCTCTCTTGATTTAAACCTGTGGACAAAGATCTCACAGGTTTCTTTGTCACCTCCTGAGTCTAATTATGGGAGTAAAGGTATTTCTTTTCATCTGCCAGTGTAGACAGCTATTTTCCAAAATTTCCTCTAGAGGCCAATGATAATCCTTTCCTTTACTGAAGTGAAAATCAAAGACTGTTATGCAGCTAGATAGCCTGGTCTTTTATTATGCAAACTATCCACTTATCCCTATTTATTCAAAATTTTTGTATTACACAATGTGACGTGCAATGTGATAATGCAGAGGGATTCATCTTGTTACCTAAAGAACCTTGTAAAATGCTTACCCTGATGCCTTTGTGGGAAATGACAAATGTTATCAAACAAGATGACTTGGAAAAAAACTGTAACTAATTTTCATTTAAAAACACATCTCTGATTTCTCTGCTATACATCTTAAACCCTCTATGTGGTTTTAATTATGCTTGGTGATGCAGTATTCTGTAGTCCACAGATGCTGTAATTTATATTTCTACAGGTATGCTGGCTCACTGAGGGAACATGACCCATTTAACAAAAAGAAAACAAATAAAAAAAAGGTTTTGAGCAAATCTTTCCAGTGAAATATTTTGTAGCACTTTTACTTCATGATTAATGTCAAGTTCAGAAGTGGTTATATTAACATACCCTAAAAGAAACTCAGGAAATATCTCTAGATTATATGCATAAATGGCTTCTAGCACAGCTCTTCAGGTAAAGCAATTTAGATAATGCTTAGTTCACTTATTCAAACTGAAGGGAGAATTTAAAATTGTTTTCCTGAAGATTTTTCAGTTTCCACACCACATTCTATATTTTGGCTCTCCTTTTGGTAGCCTACCCAATGTAGGTTCATTTATTAATTTGGTGTGTAAACACTGAGGAAAAAGGTTTTTATTGTACATCGGTCCAGTAGCTTGACTTAAGGTCTCACAGATGGACATTTATGCCTCTATGCGAGCCCGTAAGAACAAAAGCTGTCTATAACAGCCTCTATAAGAGCCTCTATAAGGCTCTGATTTCAGCTTTAGGGACAAACCTGGCAAAGAGCTCATCCAAAACCATGCTTCTATTTATTACATAAATGTGTGTCTGTATATGCGATCATATGTGCACATATACAATTCTTCATATTTGTCTCCAGTGTGGTGATGAAAGAAGAGGATGCAGAGCCCCACTGTATTGACAAAGGGCTGCTGAAATGTTATTGCATGACCCCTGCGTGGTTGGTGCCAGGTGTAACAGAGGCACTTGGTATAGACAGATCACAGACCATGCCTGTCACTGCACGGCAAAGAGAGCTGGAAAGTTACTTAATCTACAATTCTCAACACCAGTTTGTAGATCAGTGACCTAAAAGATTGCAGTACTGAGAGAACTGTTATGGTCTGTTGTGCACTAAATCTAGCTGAAAAATTAATGACATTCTCAGTTACATAAATAAGTGTGTTCTTACATCACGTGACTTTTAACAAGATGAAACCATTCTTAAGTTTTTCAAAGTGGAAAAATCAATCCTTCTAGATTAAGACAATAATTTGAAAAGTTATAACATTTTAGTATTATATGAGCTGAAGAATTTTCTTGCAATGGGGCATTTTTTCTTCTTGTTGCCTTGAGAAGAGGCTTCTTTTTAGTTTAAGTATTTTAACCTATTCCATTACCAAATGACATTTTAATAAACAACATTTTCTGAGTTGGAGTGCTTTTCAGTTAATAATCTGAAAGGGCTTTACAATTTTAATTTGGCTTCTAAGTTATGCTTGTGATCTCAAGAAACATTTGTTGGACTTGGCAGTGTTAGGTTTACGGTTGGACTCAATGATGTTAAGGGTCTTTTCCAACCTAAATGATTCTATGATTCTGTCGCGGTTTAGCTCCAGTCAGCAGCTGAGCACCACACAGCCGCTCACTCCCCCTCCCCCTCCCTGGTGGGATGGGGGAGAGAATCGGAAGGGCAAAAGAAAACTCGCGGATTGAGATAAAAACAGTTTAATACTTGAAATAAAATAATAATAATGATAGTAATAAAATTGCAATGAAAAGGAGAACGAGAGAGAGAGAAACAAAACCCGGGGAAAAAAAAAACAAGTGATGCAACCGCTCACCACCCGCCAGCCGACGCCCAGCCAGTCCCCGAGCAGCGATCGCTGCCCCCCGGCCAACTCCCCGCAGTTTATATACTGGGCATGACATCATATGGTATGGAATAGCCCTTTGGCCAGTTTGGATCAACTATCTTGGCTGTGCCCCCTCCCAGTTTCTCGTGCACCTGGCAGAGCATGGGAAGCTAAAAAAGAAAGTCCTTGACTAGCCTAAGCACTACTTGGCAACAACTAAAACATCAGTGTGTTATCAGCATTCTTCTTACACTAAATCCAAAACACAGCACTATGCTAGCTACTAGGAAGAAAAATTAACTCTTTCCCAGCTGAAACCAGGACAGATTCTAATAAATCCATTTTTAAAATGAATAAATCAATTGTTTCCCTAGTTGGCAAATGGTTTTATTTTCCTATGAATTTCTTTTTTAAACTGAAAAATCAAAATCCCCAAACCTTTTGTTAAGGTAATTATCAAACATAAAAAACAATGAAGCAAAAAAAAAAGGATTAACAGCTTGTTGCTTTGAGGATTTGAAATACAAATAGTGCAGATCTCCATTTTTTCCCACTGAAGTGACAGAGGGCAAGTAACAGTCTTACCAAGTTTAATTTTGAAAGAGATTTCACAGCACTAGAATGCTCATAAAAGAAATGTACTATAGATCATGAAAAGTTCATGATCGGCAGTAGCTGGGTTCCCCAAATAGACTAATTTTTCCATGACATGGTACCTCTTCTGAACAAAGACTGCAGAGAGATTAAGTGACTTACGTATACGTGGAGGCTGAATACTGTTTGATCAGAAGTTAACTTTTTCTGCTTCTGATTCCTTTTATGTGATCCATTATAATAAAATGGTTTTCTGATGTATCTGAAGTCAAGTTCAATCACTGTGGTATTGCAGTGTCTGTGAAAGGGTAGCCTTTTCCATTTGCAGGCACACACAGCAAGTACATGAACAGATAAGTAAAAGAGACTAGCCTTTCTAAATACACGCTTGTATGGGAAAATAAAAGAAAATGGCATGGGAGACAGGCCTAAGTATTCAAAGCAAAAATCCTCTGTACTGCAATTAGCTGGGATTTTAAAAGATACCAGCATAAGAGAATTTGCTGTAATAAAATATGTACCTGATAACCACATTGCAGTCATATATTTTCCTTCATGAAGCAAAGGACCAACTCACTGAGATGCTGCAAAGAAATATACGTGCTCCTAGGAGAACCTACAGGCTTCTTTATTTCTTGCCACGTGTTGTTGAAATGTCTGAGCACCAGATGGTGTGCCTTTACAGTATTGCACCGATGCAAGAGCTTAAGTCCTGAACTATTATAGCCATGTCAGCACAGTCCTGCAAAACTTGAGCTCAGTAGCCCTGGCCTAGTTCTTCATAGACACTCACATCGATCCAGCTCATTTTGCGTTTGCACCAAAGCTGCTGCTATGCAGACTACCTTGCGTATCAGTACCATGCTTCCAAACATTTCTGGTTTAATTTGTAGAGACGTGGTAGCATATAGTGGTGCGTAAGATTGAAATTGCTATTCATATATTGAAAATGTTTTACTTAAGCCTAAGATTATTTATATCTACAGTGCTAATGGAAAATAATTCATATATAGGTTTGGGGCAAGCCTCTGGTTCTAGATTTGTTCACAGAGCTGAGTATCTCTGCACATGCAGAGTCAGCATACCCTAGGGTGCAACACAACATTTGCCTGCTGTGTTTTCCACTCTTTTGTGGCTGAGGTGCAGCTATTGCAGCAGTCTCAGTGAGAAAAGGTTGGAGAGATGCTGATGTGCCCAGCATGAAATTTCATTCTGTACTGTTCTGGGAGGAAAGCTGTACTTTCCCCAGTCCTTTCCACACACAGAGCTATGAAGGATGATATTGACAAACACGAACTGTGCTTGAGATTGAAAGCACTATGCAGAAGGCAGAAATAGCTTCACATAGGCAGAAAAATAGTAAGTCTCCTAGCACTAAAGGAAACATTGATCATAAGTGGCTTCTATTGATCCCCTTCTGATGCCAAGAAGTCCACAAGCTCACAGAGCTGAAATACATATGTACTGTACTGCAAGTGATTCCTTCTTCACGTGGCTTAAATGGTGATTTACATTCAAGCAAGCTTTGAATGCTTCTAACAGCCATCCCTCTGCACAGTGCCTGTGCATTGCAAATCTTTCTGCCCTCTGCCTGGGTGACTTCAGCCTTTTCTTGGATTCCTTGATATTCAGGATCCTAGCAGATCTGAACTGCAGAGGAAGGCAAGGGATAACCCACTGAGTTCACAGATACAAATTGGCTTGAATAGTCACAACTTACATGATGTCTTATGTCTTTCTGGGCCTTCAGCTACTTGAAGCTTGTGAAAGGTGGTGTAACTAGATGAATACTCGAGAATCCCATAATACCAAGGGAAATAAGGATGGCAGAACTCCTCAGTCTGATCTTTGATAGAGAAGGACAGCTGATACACAGCTTAGAGTCTGCGAAAGGGGAGAGATTAAAGATCTAGTTAAGAGAAAAGTAATTTCTCTTTTGGTGTGCAATCTGGCAGCAGATGTCATACCTACTTTTGCCTTGCTGAAGATATGGTTCTTCAACTACCTACATGAAGGAAAGTCCTTCCCGCAGTTAGTGTCCAAATCTTGGTGACTCTCTCAGCTAAGGCCGCTGTGATAAAGATGTAAAGAAGAAGTGCAGAATCAGAACAGGATCCCACTGTGAATTAAGGACCAATACATGAAGAAAGACCTTGCTCTACCCTCCTAGCGGCAATGTGTCTATGTGTCTGATATTCCCTTATGACTTATTCCATTGGGAACTAAGACTAGTTCAACACTGTTATTTCAAAATAGAGTCATAGTTATTTATCTGTGACTACAGAAATGATCCTGAAGTATTTTCATTACATGTCCACCCCCAAAGAAGTTTTCCAGCCTCCCTCTATTGTTAAAAATAAACCAGAACTCTGCTGAGTCTCAAAAGACCTTTCTAGAAACAGGAAAGTGTCATCTGGGCACAGCCCCCCTTGGTAAGGGAAATCTGAGGAGTGGCACTGTGTGTGTGATGAAAAATACTAGGATGAGATTTTATTGCTGTTGTTACCTGAGTAACTAATACAATCAAACCCTCAAAAAGCAGCTGCACTTAGTCAAAAAACAGAACACCACACATATATATGAACTAAAGGTAGTTAGGCTTTGTTCTTTTTTCATGTAAAAATAAGCAATGCCTTTGAAGATGGTAGAGTGATACAGATTTACCCCTGCTGACAATGTGCCCTCATGTGAATAGACTCTGTTTGGCACGCCATGGGTATGTGTAAATTGAAGAACCCAGGAGCACTTTCCTGTTCTCAGAATGGATACGCACACTCACTGTTTCTGGCTTGCATGTCAGGATCAGACTTGTGTGTGTACACATACTCTTTCCTTCAGGAGAAAGGCAGGCAGGGAGCATGGGTCAGGCTAAAAGATACAATCTCTTTCATGTTCAGAAGGGTGTCTAGTATGGATTAATAAGAGTCCCGGATGCTGGATAACAGGGTGGAACACACCTTGCTATAACTGGTATGAACTCCACCTGCACTTTCTTTGGAGCTTAGAAGTGACCCAAAAATGTATTTTTGTACAAATAAAGCTACAATATAATATGACAGTGAAGCACACACCCCCCAACAAAAAAAACCCCAAGCTCCAGTTGTGTTTTTTGCAGAGATGGGTTGATTAAGCAAATATGAAAAGTTAACCTGGTTGAGTTCCTGAGACAGATGTCATAATAGATAGGTACGTATCTTCAAGTTCAAACTCTGTATTCTTGATTAAAGATGTCCTAGCCAGCATATGGCTTGGTGGCTACACAACATCATCATCCTAGAAAGTCAGTAAGGCATTCATGATAGAAATGGTCTCACAGCAGGGGAAACAGCAAGGGTATGTTATTTTGGAACAACTGGCACAGCGTGGTCTTCAGCAATAGAGAGAGCACAGGCTTTCCTGCGCTAGGTCACTCCTCCCAATGTGTTACAACAGATGTTTTGTTATTCAGCAGCTTAAAAAAATGATGAGAGGACAATTGTTGTAAGAATTGCCTTCTCTAGCTTTGAAAGCAAACCAGATTTAGAAAAGGGAGCCTGAAATCTTGCAACAAGGCAAAACAGCTTCCACTTCGAAGAACTAACAACAAATTAAGTCAAATGTGCTCTACATCCTTACTGGTATTAATATGACTGCTGAGAAAACACATGTACAACAGCCATGGAACTAAATTTTCCTAATTCATTCAGCAGAAATGCTTTATTCTTTGTCAGGGTGTGGGATTTGGGGCCGGTAGCATGACAAAGAGGCTGATGGAAGACAGATGTGTTGACAGAAGGGCTCTGCATCAGCCATTTTGAAATGCTATTTCTGCATTTTGGAGGACAGAACCCTCAAACAGCTTCAGTGTTTATGGATGATTTACAGAGAAATGAAGCTTAGATCATCAAGCCAGAGAACAGAACTAATATTGAGAGTCCTCAAAGAAGTCATATAATATGATTAGGAAAATAAAAGCTTCAGAACCCTTCAAACATGAAGCAGGCACTAGCACTCAGACACAGAAACTCAATTCTCAACTGGGTGCACCAAATACGTTTAAATAGACCACTCTTTGTGAGCATACAGTCAACTAAGACATATGGGTAAATTAAAAATGTTCGTTATTAGTGAAGGCAGAATTAGAAATACATCATTAAACCAATTATGCAATATTTGGTCCCAAAAGAGCTGCTAATGTTTTTTTACTTTTCTACTTATTCCAAATAATGCAGACATATCTCACTGCAATGAGTACAGAAGATGTTTTGACTTTGTAGACATTAGCTTAGCCATCTAATCAGTGCAACTAATGACAGATTTTGGTATGACTCTACACAGGAAAAAAACCAATTTTGAAAACATTGCTTATGCTGTTTTAGTCTGTTCCAGTTAGTCTATTCAGAAGCATTTTGGGGGTCATCAGAAATAACAAGCTTCTTTTTGAAACTTTATAATCTTCTACCATAACAGAGAATGAATTTGATTCTCTTACTTCTTGTGATCTTCATTAACTATGTTCAATAAATTTTAGTTGCAAGCAGAGTGAATAGAATCTCTGCAAAGCTTTTCCTGTATGCATCTGTACAAAAGCAAATAAAGAGATGGGCTGATCAGCAGAACCTGCTGAAGCTGTTTTTACAGCCTGTGTGCGGCTGACGCAGTGTGGAGGGGGCTGAGTTCAGAGTAAACAGTTGTAATGGTATAGCTTTATGCCTGGAATTCTGTTTAAAGTAAAAAGAATTATTAGAGCATCTAATCTGAACACCTGTGTGAGAAAAGCCCTAGAATTTCACTGAGTTATTTCTTAGGTCCATAATTTATTAAGGGCAATATGTTAGAGCCTCATTAAAGGTTCATTCACATGAATAAGTATATGTATAATGAATCCAGCGAAGCTCTTTGTGTATTGAATTATCTGGGGGGGAGAAGTTTTGGAACTCTTTCTCCACAAATGCACTGCACCCCACTGGGAGCTGCTCCCCGTTCACAAGGGAGCTGCTGTTGATGTACGCTGAAGACTTGGTAGTTCTATTTTGGCATCCATCTCTCTGTAATTCACAAGATATTGTGGTCACTGAAGACCACTTTGCACTTTTACCAACATTATTGAAACCAATTCGCATAGTTTTACCTTATTACTTAAATATAGATGGTGTCTTTTCTACTTGACCAATGGAAATTTTAAAAGTAGGACTAAAATAATTAACCAATAGTAAATGACAAGATGAAGAAGTGCTCAAAGATAAATATTTTGTGGATGATTTCAATGCATCTCTTCATTTTCATGTTTGTTGCCTAGAAACCATAATGTCAAGTACATTATTATTGCTTATATAAATAAATCTGTTAGGACTAATTCTTGAGCATCTTCTTCATGTTCATCATGCTAGAAGTATCCTGAAAATCATTAAATGGTTCCCATAATGTGATGTGACATCTACATGACACAGAACATCTGTAACGCTTGTTCCAAAACAGATTGGGTGAGTGTTGCTACCCTGTACTGGGTCTGGCTGGGATGGAGTTAACTTTTTACATAGCAGTCTGTAAGGTGCTGTGTTCTGGATTTGGATATCAAACAGTGCTGATAACACACCAACTTTTTGGTTAGTACTGAGCGGTGCTTGCATAGCATCAAGAATTTCTGTTCTTCCCACTCTGCCCCCTCCTCCCCCCAACAAGTAAGGGTGGGGGTGGGCAAGAGACTGGGAGGTGACACAGCTGGGACAGCCAACCCAAACTGGCCAAAAGGATATTTTATAATATAACATATAACATTGTGATCAGCAATAAAAACTGGGGTAGAGGAAGAACAAGAGCATGGGAGGGCTGGGTTCGAAGGTGGTGGCTGTCCAAACACTGGCTGAGCTTCGGTCTGCCTGTGGGAGGTGGTGAGCAGTTTTGTTTTCTTTGCTTGGTTTTGGCTTTTGTTGTTGTTCTTTCTCTCTCTTTCTTTCACCTATTAAAATGTCTTTGTCTCAATCCATGAGTTTTCTTGCTTTTACTCTTCCTATTTTCTTCCCCCATCCTGCTGGGGAAGGGAGTGAAAGAGCAGCTGTGTGGGTAGCTGCTGGCTGGGATAAACCACATACGCATAACAAGAAAAAAAAATTGCTGTCAGTGTGTATGTGTGTGTGTACCAGAGAAAGCAAGGAGGAATGGAATCCTATCTTTCTGATGTAAAACAAACAAGCAAGATTTCCAGTTCTGGAGGTAGTGAAAGGTAGAAAACGTAGTGAAAAAGCACATTCTGTCTTTTGTCTGCAAGAAAAATGTATGTTCAGTGCATTGCTGGTTATTTTGATCTCTATGCCTCTTGAAGGTCTCTTTTTTATTATAGATATTTTTTCCTAGTATATTATTAGAATTCCCTTGGAATTTGGCAAGGCTAAGCAACTGTAGCCCTAAAATAGCCAACATATGAATGTGTTCACTTTACTGTAGCTTTCTTTCTTCTGGTTAATTCATATTATTAATAGATGCTATATTTTCTTTCTTTCTTTTTTTTTTTTTTACTACTGAGGGGATGCACATTCCCATATACATCTTGATAAAAAGCATATAGCCTTAATTTGAAATCTTTAGTATAATTTATTACGTGAAATGCTGTGCATTTGAGCACAATGGTCACAATGCTCTCATTGTCAAAGAGAAATAATTCATGGAGCATTTAAAAGACTCAGAAGCAGAGAAATAACCCGGAGTTAAGTTCCTGTGAGTCAGATAATTCCATGCTTACTCCCCTTTGAGTTGTTTCCTAACTCTAGTATTAAAATGCTACTCAGTATGGAAAAGGTATTAGAACATCTGGCCATGCAATTATTTTTTGTAAAATTTTAATCATAACACTTGTTCTATTTCAAGATACAGCAAACTCTGAACATCACATTTTAAAGAATAATTTATTTTATTTCTTGCTTGATCGAAAATGGAATTATATTATGCCCTAGTCTACTATAAAATTGAAATATAGCTTCCCTCCTTCCTTCCCCTCCCCCCAACCGCCTTACTGCACAGCTTATTACAGAATATACTGACAAACAGCAAACTTTATTTTTCCCAGGTCCCCCTAGGCAAATTCATGTCTGTGCGGTCCTTGAAGAGGGACAGTATTTGGTGGTACATGGTGTTACACCATGCTGCTTTAGGAGTGAAATGGCTGCTTTCAGGATGCCTGCAGGATCTCAGCGAGAGATGCTGCCTTGTGCCGAGGCAAGATACGGAGAGTCAGCTGTCCCTGCTGGGTTTCTCCAAACACAGCAAAGCAGGCTGCCTCTTGCAAATGCAGCAGAACCCTGGCAGACACAAGCTCAGCAGGCACAGGAGGCCCTGCCTTTCCCAGCAGAAATATCACAGTTTTGACGCTGCACCTCTTTCTCATTATCAGATGTGAAATTGGGCTTTGCCCATACCCCTTTCCCACCACAGACATACTGTACCTGCTGTAGCTACACAGCACTTCTTTTCCCCTTTCCCTCATCCCACCACACACCTTTCACTGTGTAATGAATAAATAACATCTGAAAGATTAATAGCAGACTAATTAATTGTAAATGTTAGAGCTTGATTCTGAAAACGCATCACTTTCAGCTTAGTTGCTAAATCTTCTTTCACAAAAGAAAATGTTACATAACGAGATTATTAAGTTTATATTCAGCTGGTTCTAGTTATCATATTTTCTGGCACACAAAAAAGTAAAGTTTTGGCTTGTCATAACCATCAATGAGAAATGCTTTTATTTTCACTAATCCTGTTGCATCTTGTCTGCATCTACATATTTATTCTCTGGGATATGTGATCATTAAATACATCTGAACTGAAATTCAATGATCGTTCTCCAACACAGATTTTTAAATTTGACTGAATATTGTGTTTTCCTGAGGAACAGAAATATCAAAGCATATACCTGTAGCAATATGCTGGTGTACCAGTACTACTTACATCAATCTTTGCTTGAAGAATATTAAGACTCATGTGAGAAGAAAGGCATAAGAAATGGTATGCAGTAGCCAAGCTGTCTTACATTCTGTTTCATTGCACATCTATTAACATATTTTATAAGCATCAAAAACAAGACCAGTACAGTATAAAGCTATAGATCTACCAAAGTGCAAAGTACAGCATAAAACTATATATCTATCAAAGCGTAAAGTAAGGTGATAGCGCCATTACCTCATCTGGGAATTATTCATTGGAGAATCACATTTCTGCTGGATTTCACATAATCAGACAATGCCTACTGGCTTGCTGCCTCTGAGAACCCCTCAAATTCATCTAGACAAAAGCATTATGTTCTCCAACGGTATTTCATAATGCATCTCTTCTTTGAGTGTGATTTGAAATCATTGAAGACAATTAAGTAACATAATCACTTACAGTAATGTGATGTGAATTAGGTCCTTGGCAAGGTAGAAAATGTAATGATGCTAGATATGTCAAGATGAGAGTAAAACACAACACAAGTTTACAGAAATTAAAAAAATAAGAAGGTCATCTGCTATGACCACAATTTGTAACGCAAACATGCCTATCTGTTGTCAAAAACGCCCACACCTTAACCACTAGCACCTAATAGCTATATTATTCGAAGTTGCTTGACTCATATTCACAAAATTATCCTATTTATATTATGGACATGTGTGTTTCCACTGATCCCGATGAGATACTCTCCTGAGCATGATAAATCACACAGCTGTACTTACTCATTACAATTTTTAATTAACCAGATTTTCATAATTTATTTCTCATAAATTAATTAAATTAATGAGATTAAAAAATTCTGAAGGTTGTACACAATCTTAAATTAGACATTAATGCAATTAAAGATTATACATTAGAATGGGCAAAATTAATACAAACGATTCTAACAAAGGATATGAAACTCAAGTAATAACAAATTAAACTGATAAATCAAATTAGTATTATCTCACACTGAAACATTTTATCTGTACTAATCTCCTCTTCTCTGGAAGGTGATTTTATTATCAGCACAGAACATTAACTCTTAATAAAGGCCTTATCAATCTGCTGATCAGAATTTAATTTGATCAAAATATGGTACAATACATGGTACAGTCACAGGTATTTCTAAACTAAGAAATTTTGACAGATTCATTACTGAAATAAAAAGTCAAAGTTTCCATCTAGGTCATGATAACTCATTAAAAAAATTTTTTTTTCAAAAAGGAGAGTCAGTGTGAAACATTGTCCTGCAAAAGACAATGGCATTGGCTGAGTTCAGGTTTTCAGCCATGCTTTAAAAGCAATATGACAAGAGTCACAGACAACTGCGTTGTGTGTTTTCTCCTATATTTGTCATATTATTATCTCTTCCCACCCCTGGACCTTATTCCTCAGTTTTAAAGTGAATTCCACCTACTTTCCCTTCCTCTCCTCAAATATAAAGGGGGAAAAGATCTGGCAATTCTGCTATTTTTTTCCTTAGTTCTTAGGAATGACTCATCTGGACAAATGAACGTAAGTGTTTAAGAGCAAAATCAGATCAGTCAAGGTACTAAGGGACTAAAACAAGCAAGATATCAAAGACAGAATAATCCACAAGAACGTTTCCCTTCTGGCTTCTCCTCAAGCTGTCCAAAGTAAAAGTGAGCTATGAAGTCTCTTACAAACTTGAATTCTCCCACTGTAACTTCACATTATCAAGGCCTTGCATGGTGTATGTGTTGAAGAGAAAGGTATTACCTGGCTGATGAGCTCTGTCATGCAGGGCTCACTTGTATGTCCCACTTACTAAGTGGAACATCTATGGAGAAAAAAAGAGTTTGGGAAACTCTGCTTCAGAAAAGAGTTAGGTAAGCTGAAGAAATTGTTCAAAATAAATAACGATGCACTTCAGCAAAGGAAATATGCAAAATGTTGTGCTTGACTTAGTTAACTTGAAGGAAGGAGTGACTAGGCAGCAGTTCTGCTGAAAAGTGTCTCTTAAATACTGCGGATGTGAGCCACTGTGGGAGTCTGTGAAAGCGGTGGGATGCGCCCTTTTCCTTGGTGATGCCTTAGCATTGGTATTACATCCAGTTTTGTGTACCTTCTCATAAGAAATATGAGGAACAGTACGGGAGACAGAATTAATAAATTAGTAGTGAGAAAAAGTGAAAGCTCTGGGTTTCTAAAGTGTAGATCGATAAAGACTTAGATATTCTACATAAAAGGACAGGGGAATAATCTGTTATCTTAGTTCACTGGGAATGAAAGGAGAATTCAGGAATGCAACACAGAGCAGAAGATATTCATAGTTCTACTGTAAAGCACTAAAATAGATTGCTTACAAGGGTTATCAACTTTAGAGGGTTATTTAAAACAGTTACACATACAGCTGTTAGAAATGGATTAGGCATAGTTTGCCTTGCCTGGGGATAGGTGCAGGGATTAGTCTTGCCATTGCTACTGGCTCTGGTTTTTATGATCTCTAAAAAGAGAAGTCCAAGGCCAAAAAAATTATTGGAGAAACTAAATGTAGGTCAGATGCTTTTTTTTTTTTACCATAGTCTGGAAGTTTAAGTACCTGGATGTTTTAGAAATGAAGTCCTCAAAGGCCTTTAGGAATGCCTGGAGAAAAATAGTAGAAGAAACGATTAATGTAGCTGTACTTAGGACATGCAGTAACTGTGCAAGAAAGAAATAAGGAAAGCCCATCCTTAGGAAGCTCAGTTATCAGTAAAATGGGAACTGCCAGTCTCTAAGTGCTCCTCTGCAAGAGGAGTCTCAGGCTTTTATGGAGATAATCAACTGAAGATATGAATGTAGCTCACGTACATGAAAGTGTATTAGCCTCCAGTATGGACATGGTCATTCATTAGTAAAATGAATTTAAATTGGGTTTAGTTAATTTTTGAGGGAGAAAAGAAAAGCATATTAACTTCCAGCGTTAGCTGATTTGTCATAGCTTTCCTGGGCCTTTCTGCTTAAGGAAGTCTTGCATATAAAAACAATGCTCAGCTGAGAATAGAAAGAGACTGCTGGCTACTCTGCCTGAGATAGTAGGGAAAGACTGCTGAGAGGTATTGACATTTGTTGGTTTCTGTGTAGGACCACTTGGCAAGAAAGGGGGAGAAGAGACAGAAGAGACAGAGAAATTTCTTATTGAAGATTTTGGTCAGATTTCTTTTTTTGACGTTAGTGGATTCACGATTAATTACATTAAAATAAAAGCAAACAGACTATGCTAAACTCCCCCACCAAAAGTTGCTGAACCACAGAACTGCTTTCTTTTTCTTTCCCCGCCCTCCCCCATATAGGTAGAATCATAGAATCATTAAGGTTGGAAAAGACCTCTAAGATCATCTAGTCCAACCATCAACCCAACACCACCATGCACACTATACCATGTCCCAAAGTGCCCCGTCTATACATTTTTTGAACACCTCCAGGGATGGTGACTCAACCACCTCTCTGGGCAGCCTGTTCCAATGCCTGACCACCCTTTCTGTAAAGAAATTGTTCGTAATAGTGTAGTATTAACACTAATCCAGAAATACAAGTAAAAGAGAAAAAGTCAAACTTGAGGCAATCCATCTGTTAATATGATTCACCTAAAAAAAAAAGGGAAAAAAAGAGAAAAGCCTGACAGAAATGAAAAGTGGAAAAAGTGAAGAAAATGAGAATTCCATTCTCCCATTCTTTGTTATGTTTTTTTTTCTCCCCATAAAGTCCATTATCTTATACTGCATTAAAATAACTGAGAATATTCATAAATACTAACCTTGCTCCTTCAGTAAGGCATAGAAGCTCCCCCAAAATGTGGTACAGCCTACTAAATTTAGGATTCCACTTTGAATTAACCTCTAATGATGTCTAATATTATTCAGTGATTACAGAGAGAGTATGGGGATCTTAACCCCAAAATTAGCCTTTGTGAATAACCTGTATGAGACATTCCAGTAGTCATGTGTAACTAAACATTAACAAAACTTCTTTTCTATTAAAACACTAGTGGAAGATAAATAACTAATGACTAGGGTACCTACTCTTTGAGTTTGACCACAGTCCAAGTTATTTATTATAGTTCATAATACATATGGACTGTGTACGAAGTCCTAGGTGGCAGTTTGCTACAGTTGATGATCACACTGTGCTTTGTAATTCAAACTGGAGAAAGGTTTTTAATGTTGTTATTGTAGAATTTGTTTGCATTTTTTAATATGTTACACAAAAAGTTCTGATTCATTTTAAGTAGATTGCAATACAAATGTTTATTCCCAGAATAAATTAATTGTACTGCAGGGCAAATAGGACTTGAGAAGATGAGCTTGTTAGTGGGGAATACTACCCTTCAGCTTCCTTTCTCTAGTTTGTACCTACAGCTGAGAGGTGGAAAGTAACATTACTCACGAAATAGGAGCTCTGCCACATGTCTTCATTTTATATCTACTC
>VYZW01020466.1:27792-42248 GCA_013401315.1 Balaeniceps rex | reverse complement strand
AGACGGCATCAGAGACAATAGATGGCAGTCTTAATCCATTGTGTTGAAAGTACCGCAGAAACATCAGTGTCTCTTGCCCCTCACCCAACAAGTCACAACTATCTTTCAGCAGTTTGTAGGTCAATGTACAAACATATTTGAAAAGTTCATTTTGAAGATCTTTTCCTTCTACAAGCCTGGCTTGATTTACATCTGCCCTGCTATCCCTATAAATAGATATCAAGGTGAGGACTGACTATCAGGAAGTGGATGGTTTCCTTGCATTTAGCTCAGGAGGACACTGCAGGATTGTTGCAGCATGAATATAGAGTATTTGGCACTGTGGATATCCAGCCTGATGAGCAAATACTTGGCCCCCACATAGATAAGCACACTGCAAACCTTTCTGGATAGATTTGCCCTGCACGGTTCACAGAGAGAGAAGCCATGCATCTTGCCTCCCTTGCCCCTTGCCTGGACAGCACTGCCTGTTGAGGAGGTCATGCAGGAGGGCATATCTGCCTTCTTTCCCTCAAGCCAAAGCACTTATGTAAACTGACCAAAATTAATTTTGCTGTAGGCTATGACAACTTTCTCTGCTTTCTCTCATGAAATGCTGACTAAAGGATGGGTCCCCAAGGCATCTACGGCTGAACAGTGATTTTCTTTTCCTGTTCATATGCAGAGAAAGCCTAGGGTTTTCTTCACTCCTGTGAAATGATACTGAGAAATAAAATAGTGAAGGAAATTTCTTCCTTCCCCTGCACTTTTACAGGGGATAACATGATTAGAAATCTTACACAGGATTGCTAAGGGGCTTAATTAGTTAATAAATCAAACAAATCACTGCTACTACAGGCAGCTGCAAGCTTAATCTCCCACTGGTATTTTGTTTTGTTATCCTCTGTGAGTAGAGCTGTAGAACCACTGGTATGACTTCCTTGTGCTTTCTGCAGTGTCCCCTGCAATTTAATCCCAGAGCATTTTTGTCACTAGTCGACAATACATTGAAACACAACATGCCTCGTTATCATAAACAAACTCCGGAGCATGGTATAAATCTACATGATTCTTGCCAGAGATATCTCACTATCCTCATATATTGATGTACCTTAGACTAGAGTCTGTGTTGTCAAGTGTTGTTATAGATGTTGGATAGATGGGGAAAATGCTTCTAAACCACTGACAGAGAATAAAGCTTTATATCCAAAATTCAAATATGCTTGGTTATTATTTACAGGAGCTCCCTTTAAAAAACAGCCAAGGGACGTCTGGTGACAGAATTGCCACAGAATAATACAATCTAGGTTGCTGTTGGCAAATATGGACATTCTAGGAGAATTATCAGAGGAAAAAAGACACTTACACAAGGTTGTTGCCCTTGCTAACCAAACCTGATAAAAGCTATGTAAGAAAAGGGGAAAGAATAAAAAGTGATTCAGTGCATTTCAGGATTTGATTCAATTTTCCCATGGCACTGCAAATTGGCTTCAATTGTTAGGCCAAATTTGCAGTTTCCTCTGTTTTGTTATAGCAGTTAGTAAACTGCTATTTGTAGACAAAACTTTAATAGGTCATTCATAAAAAGAACAGAAACAAATGTCTGACAAGCTGAATTCTTCCTTGGTTTTCCAAATACGGAGTTTGATCTTTGCTGTGTCTAAGCTTGTAAGGGATTCTGCACAAGGTCCCCACCCAAGGTTTCAGACCCACTATAACTTAGAGAACCTATTCTCTGAATTTAATGTGGTCACTGAAAGGAGTGCATAGCACTGTGATAAATTTTTCTCTCTAGGAAACAGGTGGAAAGCCATTGAGAACATGGAGTTCAAGCAAGCAATGATGAATGCATTGAAAAATAATTTTTTACTTTCCCTTTTGACAGGCTTTATAGAGTACTTGCTACATCAAATACCTGAGCACTTTAAATACTCTGGCATCTGAATGCTTCAAAGTAAGTGAAGGGTCATTCTGTGATGATATTTGAGAGCACACAAGGTGTGAGTGCAGGATATGAGACTATGCTCACAAAAGTCTGTGGAAAAATTACTTTGCTTCTCTGGTTACTGGAACAGTTCCAAAATGTGACATGCATAACACATGCTGTGTGCATGACTGTACAGCAGTCTTGTAACCTGTTGCCTAAACATTTTTCTCAATGTTTTCTGTAGAACACATTATTTTGCTGATTTGTTTGTGAAAAACATTTTTTTTCAGTACTCTGTCATGATTTATGTTTTACATATACAAACCAACAGCAGCTTGTACTCATGTACTCATATGTGCTGGTTTGTGGGTACCTCAGGTTTCATTACACTGCACACAGGAGGAGTAACTTATTCCAGAAATACAACTGGGGAGTGAGTACCTGGTTTCAAGCCTATGACAAATCAGCGATTAACAGGTATCTCTCTCGATGGTGATATCCACTGTGTCATGTAGAAAACCCTGTTTGTCACACTGTTGGCGTTATATTAGGAAAGTATTTTTGTACACTGCAGTTTTTCAGTTAGTAGATTTAACAAAAATCTGACTTTCTTCCTTCTACAGTTGGGTGGTATGACACAAGCTGGAAGCAATTAATTTCCATTGAAGTATGTCTTTAACTTTTAATATACAAACTTTGATTTTCATAAATGAATCAGCTTGTAACCGAGTCTTCTGAATAGAACTGCAGAACAGATACCAAAGACAACAACAACAACCCCAAACAAAACCCCCAACATAAATAAAAAGGAAAGACAGACAGCAAGAAAGACAAACCAACAAGAGACAACAGAGGGAGAATGATCTCCTGACCATGAGAAGGATGTTCACTCAGTTGTGTTGTTCCATAAAGTGCAGAATCTCCCTGCTCCCCAGAAATCATATCTCTCTATTTTTAAGCCCTTTTTGCAAGAAATCTTTATGATAGACTGTTATCTCTAATGACTGAACTGCTGCATAGTTCTGAATAATGAAAAAAAACCAACTCTAAAATCAACACTACTTTGTGAATAATTTACTAACAATTAAGAGCTAAATTAATCAACTCTATGTGTGTGCCCTGAATTGTTCACCCAGCTCTCCCAGTTCATCTGCACATTTGTTATTAAGGTCTGATTAGTTTCATAAGCATAATTCTTAATTAGAGAGTTTGGTTAACTGAAATCCAGTAATAGAGCTGCTTGAAATTTTTCAGCAAAACATTTTTATCATGGAAAATACCAGTTACTGAAATAAAATACCAGTTTTATGTGGAAAGATATCATGCTGATGAAACATCCATATGGAAAGTCTTTTCAGGTTCAGGACAAAATTTTTATTCAACAAAAATGAGGATAGATAGGTAGGTAGGTAGGTAGGTAGAGGAAAGCAAAAATGAGCCCTGAACAATGTAGAGCAGGGACTTTGCCTATGAATCTCCAACATGCCAAAGCCACCAGTTGATTTACCACTCTAAATGGGCTATTACATTTTAAACGGAAAGTAATAATTTGATTGTCTCTGTTGCATCCATCATTGAAAGGTAATGATACACTGCCTGACCATAAACTCTAAATGACCAAAAACATATATATAGGTGGTTGGCCAATTTGGGGGGTGGGGGTGAAGGGTGGGGAATTAGTAGTTAAAACAACCAAAAAACAATTAAACCTCCACTGAATGTGTTGCTAAAATCATCATATCAATAGCACATTACTAATCAAAATGAAAGGCAAAAAGTTCATTATTACAAATTAAAGCCTTAGTTGATTCCACCCATGGCTAATAAAAAGTAAAGGCTAGCTACATTTATATATTTTTCAAGCATGTTCAAAAATGTAATGTCCTGCTTTTTCAGGATTAGCAAGTTACTGTAGCTGTTGAGTATCTCCCAAGGTTGTGTGGGTTTTATAACTTTACTGTATCTCTGCACCCTAGTCTCACCAGAAAATATTCTGTATTATGAGCTACACCTACCCTGAAATCTGGAAAAAAATACGAGCTGGATGATAGCATGGTCTGCAGCACTTTGTTTATGAGAACGTCCTTCTAGCAAGCTCCTGTATGTCAGCATGAAAATGGAAATAACATTTCTTTTCTGTCCTTGAGACATAGATCAAACAATACTGTCAGAAGAGAGGTTTCTCTGTCAAACATTGCTTTGATCCCACTGGAGACTGTGCTGCTGAGCTTGTGTATCCTTTGGATCAGAGAATGTACCTCACTATGTTTTGTTAAACTGCTCTGTCTATAGGTTTTGATGCTGCAACCATGGCATTTATTAATAACAGTGTACAAAGAGAAGGTGGGGTTGTTACTGCACTGTTCCAGCAGGTTTTGTCTTCTTTTTCTGGGTTTTTTTGGGGGTGTTCTTTTGTTTGTTTGTTTTTCTCAAAGATGAAATCTAGTTATTGGATAATTTTCAGAACCTAGTTCTATTTGTAGTTAGTAAAGCACCTTTTTTTCTTTGAATGTGGAGAAGACTTGTATTATTGAGAAATTAACAATCAGAACAGAAGTGTTTCCATTCCTTTCAGTAACAGGAACTATATATATAGTATGTCTTGCAGCAGCTTAAGATAGATTTGTGCATTATTCACAAATGCTAGCACACATTTTTATATTGGTTTGACCATAGTCACACAATTTCTATTTATTTTTTGCCACATCACTACTAATGTAAACAAATAAGTGTGACAAGAAAATAATACACATTGGTGCTACTGATGCGATCATACAGTGAGAATAAAAGCAGTATTGTCTGTTAAGCAAAATAAACCAGCAATTTTAGTGATAGGCTAAACTGCTTGAGCTTCAAGACTTCAGTTAATGTACGGCAGAAGTTATCTGATAAGGGATGTTTTCAGTAAGTACATAATACTGCTGTGTGTGTATTTATGTTTCTTTTCTAACTATTGTAGATGGTGATGTTGGTAAGTGGTTACATATGTGTGGTACATAGGCTGTGCTGTGTCCTGGGATCCTGATGATCCCAATCAGGAAACTGGGCAGAGGGTGTGCGCCTCCCTCCCAGAACTCTTGCTGACATCATGCGGATACCTATGCTGGTGCGTGGGAGCTGGGGAGGAGGTCTGCAAGGAAGGAAGGAGGTAGGGGCCATTGGCAGATTTTGCCTTGACATGGAAATAGCATTCAGCCATATGATGAGCCTGAACCATGGGAGGTCGGTGGTCTGCTGTCTAGATGCCATCTTTGGGCCAATGCCACTGTAAGGTGTATAAGGCAAACTTTTCCTACTCAAGGATGCTGACATTTTTCCAGTAGCTGTATGGCTTCCAAAGATTCTTGATACGTGTTACAACTGGGAAGGGATATGACTGCATTTCCCCAGCATAACTAGCAGCTGAAAAACCTTTTGAGATATTTGCCACTTTCAGGATTTTAGGTTCCTAAGAGAGAATTTTTAAAGTCTGGAAAGCACACATAAAGCAATTACCTGAATCATAGCAGTCTCTTCAATGACATCTGCCCAATTCTAGTTGTCAGATCTTTTAATGAAATAACAAAGCAGTAGGGACAAAGAGCATTTCTTTGTCTTGTAACAGTGACAAAACAAAAATCTGCTTTAAATTGTAACTCAGACCGTGTTTTTTGTCTTGGACCAGAGCTGACAACCAAAATTAGATTCAGCTGTAATGCAGATGTATCTGTAGAGCAACTCCAAGGAAGACTATAGGTTTTCTCTAGAGTGCAAGGATTTCTCTAGTGACTAAATTTTCTGGCTGTGTAGCTCAGACTGGGTAGCCCTGCTGAATATGGCTAGAGGCTTGTTCCTCACTGATGGATGCTGCAAGAACACTGGCTGATAATATTGTACTCTGATAGTAATGCTTTTGTGTATTAGCGCTTGCAATATAATAGTTCTCTTTTTTGCAGAGAAAAATGTATTCTTGGGGATTATTTTTCCTCTCGAGGAAGGAGAAGGAATTCACTGTGGTCTCAGTTTACTTGCTTTTTTAAAAAATTTGTTTAGAAGGAAAATAGATGAAAAGAGGAGGGTGGGCTATGGTCTGCCTTGTTTCACAGACATAGAAAACATCTGTTTTCCTTAAGCAGTTCATGTTCAGTCTGATCCCATTGAAACTGTGTAACTGTGTTAATGTGATCTCGTACGTAACTTCTGTGAGAAGTTGCTAGAAACTTCCATTATGTTCGACAGAGCCAATGCCAGCCAGCTTCAAGACGGACCTGCCACTGGGAAGGCCAAGCCAATCAGTGATTGTGGTAGTGCATCTGTGATAACATTCTTAAGAAGGGGAAAAAAAACCCCTGTGTAACTGCAGCCGGAGAGAGGATTGAGAATATATGACAGGAACAACTCTGCAGACACCAAGGTCAGTGAAGGAGGGGGAGGAGGTGCTCCAGGCACCAGAGCAGAGATTCCCCTGCAGCCCATGGAGAAGACCATGGTGAGGCAGGCTGTCCCCCTGCAGCCCATGGAGGTTAACGGTGGAGCAGATATGCACCTGCAGCCTGTGGAGGACCCCACACCAGAGCAGGTGGATGCCCAAAGGAGACAGTGATCCAGTGGGAAGCATATGCTGGAGCAGGCTCCTGGCAGGACCTGTGATCCCCATGGAGGGAGGAGCCCATGCTGGAGCAGGTTTGCTGGCAGGACTTGCGACCTCACGGGGGACCCATGCTGGAGCAGTCTCCTCCTGAAGGACTGCACCCTGTGGAAGGGACCCACGCTGGAGCAGTTTGTGAAGAACTGCAGCTCATGGGAAGGACTCATGTTGGAGAAGTTCATGGAGAACTTCTCCTATGGGAGGGACCCCATGATGGAGCAGGGGAAGAGTGTGGGGAGTCCTCCCCCTGAGGAGAAGGGAGAAGCAGAGACATGTGATGAACTGACCACAACCCCCATTCCCCATTCCCCTGTGTCACTCAGGCGGAGGAGGTAAAGAAAATTGTGAGTGAAGTTGAGCCCGGGAAGAAGGGAGGGGTGGGGGGAAGGTCTTTCAAGATTTAGTTTTTATTTCTCATGATCCTGCTCTGATTTGACTGGTAATAAATTAAACTGATTTTCTCCAAGCTGAATCTGTTTTGCCCGTGATGGTAATTGGTGAGTGATCTCTCCCTGTCCTTATCTTGACGCACAAGCTTTTCGTTATTGTCTTTCTCTCCCCTGTCCAGCTGAGGAGGGGAGTGATAGAGCAGCTTTGGTGGACACCTGGCATCCAACCAGGGTCAACCCACCACACTTATCTAATTTAATTTTTTTTTTTAATCATCTTGTCACATTTTTCGGCCAATGGTTGTGGCATTTGGCTTATGAAAATAAATATGCAATTTCAAACTGCTTTCCAAAACAAGATAACTTCTTTTTTGCTCCTCAGTTATTGGGATGAGACATTATTTGCTGCGCCATGGCTCACCAATTTATTGAGTATTTACTTTTTCAATTGTTCTATTTCAGATTTGAACAAAACCATGTTAACTAGTGTCGCTGCAAGGGCCTGCAGATCTGATCTGGTATATTACATACTACTCTTCTCTGAAAATATTTGTAGTCCTTTTGAAGAAAATTTCCTACTAGAGTGCTTGGATTTATTTGCAGTAATGTTGAAACTGTGGATTTGCTCAGTGTTTCTAGCTATTGCTTTAGACCACCCTATATAAGTAATGACTCTTGTGGGGAATGTTATTTTCTATGTCTAAGGTCATAGTAAGTAAGTAAGAGGTTGGTGATAGAGACTCTGAGCTCTTTTTGAAGATCAGCAGGGAAGCCTACTAGTGTTCTTCATGTTATACCATCCTGGAAGGTATATCCTTAACCATCTTTGCCATCAGAATTAACTGCTACTGCCAACATGCATCTGAACTCCTCAAGTCAAGCCAGCTCAAGCCATTGCCAAAATAGATAACAATCTTTTATAGGCAGAAATCTGTGTCCTTTGCATGTGCCAGACAAGAATGATTGGCACTGTGACTCTGCACAAACAGGCTTGTGCCTGCTGCCTGCATAGGCAGCCCCCACGAGGTGGCTGGCAGTGGAGGAGCACAATGTCAGCATGGGCGTGCAAGCGGGCACAGGTGGGCATTATGGATAGGTGATGATGAGGAAGGATTTCAGAGACTGAGGTTCCCAGGAAAAGATATCAACTGAAAAGTGGGAATCATGGGAGAAGAAAGAAAAGGATGTCTTCAGAGGGAAGAAAAGTAAATTTTCATCCAAAGCCTCCAGGAGGCTCTCATCTCTCTCCAGAATTTTCTGTTCTCTCAGACTAGCTGCTGTCCAGCTATAATAGCCCCCCCAACTCCAGTAGAAACCTCATTTCAGTCTTACTGTCTTCTTCTGCTCCACTATCAGAGCTGAATTTTGTCTACATGGTTCACAAGCCTTGAACAGACACTGAATATGACTTTCAAGCAATTGTATCAGAAAACCTTGTTCCGTTTTGGTATTGCCATAAGTGCACTCAATTTGTTTAAAGCTAATCTTTTAAAGTAATATTTAAGTTAGATTTGCTGATTGTTTAGACAATTACTGTAGTCATCATATCTATATTTGTGCATATTCGTATTTGTACAAACAGAGAGCTTTATCTTTAAACAGGGATGCCCATAGTCCCTGTTGTAACATTTTGTAGGTCATTGGAAAACTTCTCATTGAGTTTCTGCAAATACAGTCAGTATCTATGGAGTTTTCATATCAAGTAACAAACTGGATAGCATATCTTCTATAAATATAAGCATATTTTTTTTGCTATATATCTGTTGAAATATGGAAGGCACGAATAAGCCTGTCTTTGGAAATAGTGTTCTCTACAGAAGGTGATATGTTAGTCTTTCAGCTCAAATTGAGTTTCATGACACTGGTTGTCTTCACCTTATTAATAATCTTCTAACAAAGTTGTTTTGAAATGCAATCCAGGCATCTGTTCTTTGTTTATTTGAGTCTAAATGTGATATAAAGGTTCTAATTTGATGTGTAATAGTGGGGTAATACTTTGGAATCACATGAAACTGGAAAATAAGACATATCTCCTCCATCAGTTATTCAAATAACTTTAGATAGTCTCTAGTTACTAAGATAGACTTTCTCATTTACATGTAAAAAGAGCACATAATCCAGTTAGCAACCATATTGCTTTCTTAAACACTGTGGCATTCAGTCTATTTGATGCTGTATTAGACCTTTCAGAAATAAATTTAACATATGAAACTAATCACTTTAAAGGTTTTAGCCACTGAGATTTTCATGTCTCTTGCTTTAATTGCTTATTTAGTTTATCTTAGAGTGCTTATCATGCTCACATATGGGCCTCTCAACTAGTAAATGCGACAGTAATCCAACCGTTTTAGTGGGTATTGGATGTTAAAATTTGAACACTAGCTTATATTTATTCAGCTGTCTTATAATCTTAGTCAATATAGATATTACTGATTACTAAATCAGAAATGCATTAATGATGGTACTATCAAAATACAACATAATCAAAACATGCAGTCTATTGGGATGACTTTCTGTTCTTAAATACAGGTGAGTTACTCTTATAGGACTAAGTGGACAGAATTTGACTGCAGGGGGTTAAAAGATTTTTATCTTTTCTGAATCTGTATTTGACACCTTGAGTACCATGGCCAGTTTTGCAGTTAGCTGCTTTGTGCCACCTACTGGTTTCCTCACTATTCTGTGCAGTAACATTATACAATAGCTGTTTACTCACAGTGAAACTACTTCTGTGTCTTTAAGATGTTTACCATAAATTTGGGCAGCATTATTACTTAATTGTTAATCTAGGATTACATATATATCGATGCCATTAGATTGTCATTCATGGGATACTGACAAGCAGGGGGGAGCAACAGTAAGCAAAAAAGAACACAGCTTTTAGTGAACTATGTATTTTCTCTGACTGTGAAGAAAGTCTGGTAGTCTTTATGTCTTGATAATGTCTTTTGGGGATGACTATGCTATAAGCCAGTTAAGGACCTTTTATTGTAGTTAATTCCTGTGTTCGTGCAGTGACAAGAACACAGAAATGGTGGTCCTTGATATGGGTTCAGACATTACTGCTGTCATAGAAACATTTAGTGGCAATTTATTATCCCTGTAATTAAGATATTTATGAAATTATTTGTTCCCAGGTTTGAATATTGAAAACTGCAGGCCAGCCATTCTCAGGCATGCTGGAACATACTTATTTGCTAAGTAAAAAGTGATACACTTGCCTGCATACTTTGGGGTTTGAACCTTGAAGAAGCTTTTGTGAATTTATTTTTGAAAATAAATGTAAACCACCACTATTTTCTGCTCTGTTGTACTGTCTAGAAGGATATGGGAAATTGGTTGTTGGTGATGTTCTTTCGAAGAACTCCGTTAGTCAATTTTCTTTTTATTACAGCTATGGCTTCAGCCTGTTAAAAAATGTTACTGAGATTGGGATACACACATGCACACTACTTAATGACTGCTTCTTACCTGTTGCAAACTCACTTTTGTTATTTAAAACTCTGGCTTATCTCTGCACATAGTTCAGCTTCTTTAGCTGTTTCCTTTATGTAGAAAAGTTTTGAAATTCCTACGTTGTCCTGCCTCAAACCACCCTATTGTAATTTCAGATGCTTTCTGCCAGTTACTTTAAGCTGACAATGCTCTTTAAGGCAGTTCTTCCAATTATTTTTTTTCCACAACAGTAGACAAAAAATTTATTTTACAATATGTTTTTGTATATAAGAATTTTAAATAATTAGGAAGCTCTGATTTAATTCTTTCCTTAAATTCCTGATTGCAGGTAAATGCTTCTTATTGTTAAACATGTCCTTCTCTTTGCCTTGTCCTCTTTAGTTTGCTTTCTTTGCATACAGAGGAATACTTTGAAGGAAGTTAGAAAACACAAGTTCCACTTGTATCTCTTTTGTCCATGGGAAGAGATCTTTCCACACGACATTTGTTGGAGTTTTTTGGAGTAGAATCAAGATTAACTGTTGTGTCTTCCCTTTCTGAAGAAGATAGGGTGTCTTATCTTATATTGGAAAGACTAAGTGGATGAGTTTTCCATACATATATTTCTGACTCTTTTCCTTATCAGCACCCCGCTTTTTCCTTTTTTTAATTTTTTTTTTGTCTTTTATTTTGCCTGCTATGGATTTCCACAGTTTCTGTCAGCACTCCTTAATTTTACTTGCTTCTAGGATGAGAAGTTTTGGCTCCTCAATGTTCCTTAACAACAGTCTTTGTGACTCAACATATTGCTCAAAAATTCCATATTAATGTCAAGCTGTGTTCACTATCATCAAAATGAAAGTATTCTACAACACTAAAACCCAAAAGCCATATCAAACCATTAAAAAGACTTGACAGTTTTTCTCATGAGGGCTTTATCCACAGATTTTCTTGGAAAAGCTGACTGGAATTCTTTCAGCTGCTCCAAGCTCAATTCCACTTATATTGCTAATTATTCTGTTTTATAATGTGCCTGCCTGTTAATTAGAATAAATCTCAGTAAATCTTAAGCTAGTACTTTAATAGCATGTTCAAGATTCCAAGACTTGGAAAACCTGTTCTGAATCTAACCACTTCAGAATATATGTATTTTACAAGTAGAAAGTTTCCATGTACACTTTTTTTTTTTAAACCACTATGAAGGATTACTTCTCATTTGTATCTCCATTTTTAATATGTTATCAATATAGTCTCAAATGAAATCTGGGCACCGGACTTAAACACAATATATGGATTTATAATCTGACTTGATTCTTAGCAAATTACTTCATTCTTCTGTGCTTCAGTTCCTGGTCTGTAAAGAGACTCTTAATGCTTCTGTCCTTAGAAGTAAATTGTGAGGATAAATTAATGAACACTAAAAAGTGTTCATAAACAAGGAGATGAAGAATTTACACATGGATAGTGTGAAGGATGTGGATGACAGGAAAAACTTCAGAAGTGATGAAATTTGTTCCTGATATATAACAGCAGCTTCATACAGAATGACCAGAACATACTTTCCAATCTGAAAGATAGTTGCATAGCAGGCAACTGTTTAAATACAGTTATGATAATTTTAATTCTTTGTTTTAAGTTGAGGGCATATCAGACATTTTTATCCCACAGGTAAGACAATTTTTAAATGTTAAGTGCCTGTAGCATTAAAGCTTTAATAGGATTTGACTTGATGCATAACAGGAAGGTCATACAAGCTCAGTCATCCTTTTATATGACTATTGTTATTAAAAAGAACACAGAATTTATGTTAGAGTATTTTTTAGATTTACTAGTTACCAGAGCAGAACAAACCATTTTCTGTGGGTTACAAATGAAAACTATTTATCTTCTCCCTTGTATCTAAACCATATTTCACAGCTCATGAGACACAAATGGGGAGATGCTCTCGATAAAATGTTCCTGGGATTTTCTCTGTGTAAAAATAAATAAATAAAGGAAGAAAAGAACATAGAAAAAAAGAAGAAGTGGAGGTTATAAAAATAATTCAACTAGTAAGAGAGATAAAAATCAACAATTCTGAATTTTACAACTGGCAAAAATTACGTAGAGTGAGGGTTAACTGGCAAAATACCAATATGTTACACTGAATGCAATAAAAATGAATTCTAGGAGATCAGAATCTATGCTTTTAAAATGCAGTCCTTTTTCCTTTCCTATATTTATTGGTATATATTTGCTGGTAAAGTATTATTTCATTTAAAGATAAATCTGCAATAGATACAAAGCAAGTGGTAAATACAGACTAGAAAGTGAGAAGATCTGGGAGAAATGTATAGGACTAGCAGATTAAGAGCATATTAGAAGCTTCACAGCTCTGCAAGAGAGAGGAGTTCAAACGCTTCTAGTGAGTAAAACAAGGAAAAGATGCAAGTACTGTAAAAAAAAGAGACAATAGTATAGGAGGGTAGGGAGGGAAGGAGGCGATAGAAGTGCTTGAAGAGCCTGAGCCACTTTGGTGACCAGAAAAATGGTAAACTTGCCCAGGCTATATCCCATCATCCCATGGAATCTAAAGGAATAGCTGGCTTTTACCACCTTCAATGCCAATTTTATGAGCAGTGTACCAAAGCTGCCTAGGCAAAGGGGAGTTGCTACCACTACTGTTTCACACTGTGGCCACTATTTTCAGGTTTGGGATATGTGGGTCATGGACCTGCAGTTGCTCTTAGGTTTGCCAGCAGCTGCATGCATATCTGGAGGACTCTGAATGGCACAGTCTCACTTTCCCCAGTATTTCCTCAAAATCTGTTCTAAATGCAGACATGAGGCTCTCATTCTCTAAATACAAGTGCCAAACTGCTCCTCACAAAAGCTAATAGACACAATGATTGACCTACTAGGCAAAGTTCAGGTGCTCATTTTTGTACATTTAAGCTAAAGACATCGAGTGAAAAAAATACAAGTTAATTGAGCAGAGTTTGTATCACCTCATAGTGCCTGGAGAAGGAATTACAGCGATAATTGTGCTGGTAAACTGTATTTTTAATCCATGTGGCAGAGGGCTGAATCTCTGAAACAGATCATAGTGGATGTTTTTCTTATTCTGTCTGAGTTCAGCTGTGTTTTGATGCAGATAGGATTTCTTTCATGTTGTTCGGTGCAAAGATTTTAAACAAATTCAGGGGGCTGGGGAGAGGGAGAACATAGTTGTTAAACACAGGATTTGGAGTCAGGAGAGCTGACTTATGTTCCTAACTCATAATTGACTTTTTTAAAATTTATAAAAATTCAAAAGTGCTTTGAAATCCTTTGCTTGATTCATGCCTGTGTCTGAGTTTCTTCATATTACATGTGTACTCCTAAGCATGAACAATAACTTAATGCTTGTAGAAAATCAGGTGTCCATGGCTGTATTTTGAAAACTATTGAGATACAAATTTTTGGGCCACTTTTTAAGACTAAAAATAGCTATATAAAAATCTACAGATAAAGTTCAATAAGGAGAATTCTCTGATTTACTTTATTACAACTGACTGTCATTTGGGTACATGTAAGTTAATGACAATCACAATTATTCAGATACAAGCTTTTAAATGAATTTCATCCACCAACTGTACTAATACTTCAGATACTTACAGCTTCAATGCTCTCTAACAGGATGAAAATGGTTCATATACGCAGTTGATTGTTACAGACAAAAAGCAGCTTTCCCCAGACTGCCTGCATTAATTCAATGTAGCTTTCATTAGTGAAAACAAACAGAAGCTAGAGTTTGAGATGACAGGTTTTTTGGTACTCATGGGCATTGCCAATGCTCAAAAGGAGGACAAAATTCAGTACTCTCAAAGTGAAACAGAAAAAAGCAATAAAACAGTTGCCTGGAAGCTATGTAAGACTAGTCCCTTGATTATCTAAATAGGGTAAAAGACAAGAAGTCCGTACTTCTCAGTAGCTTCTTTGCAATTGTCTGTATTCTAATGTCTGATTAAAGAGAAACCCAACATTTTTTCCATTCTTATTTGCTCTTTATTTTTCTCTAAATCTCTTGCCTACAGGGCTATGCTGGTAAGCCTGCTGATCTGATTTTAATTCCTAATGG
>VYZW01020466.1:0-18204 GCA_013401315.1 Balaeniceps rex | reverse complement strand
CTCTCTCCTCCCAGAACCTGACTCTAAGAAATGTGTTTAATTTGTAACTTACATTTTATTTACCAGTATCTATTTTCCTAGTTTGAAGCAATTAAATTAAAATAATTAATTTAATAAGGTGCTAAAAGACTAATACAAGCAGTGTTTTTGTTGGTATCGATTTCTTGAAAGATGCCTGTTTATTTGAATAGCAGAAAATCTATGTGAATACAAATAAATGAATTTGACATGAAAATCTAGAATTTGAAGGACTACAAAATATAAACCAAAGTAGATTAAATTTTACAATTGTCCCAGTAACTTTCCTTGAAGCCTAAGAACAGATCCTAATTTGTTTAATTTTTGTAAGCATTCCTTAACAGTGCCATGCATTCTTTGACTTTTTCCAGGGGGTATGGTAATGCTGAGCACTTCAGAAACCCAGTCTATTAAGAAAATCCTTTCATATTGTGACCCTCCCTCCCTGAACCATGTTAGGCAACTTTTACCATGTACCAAGTGACTCTGCAAGCTGGACATATACAGTCTAAGACTACAAAGCAATTATTTTTTGGTAATACACACAGTAGATAGCTGGTACTAATAAGCTATTATGCTAATATGCTCACCGTCCCCAGTGAGACATTGAATGGGTCTCTGCTTGCCCAGCAGATATCAGCTGAGTGAGGATGCATTAGCCTCCAGTGTCCCTGGGCACAGGCAGACCCTCTGTGTTGCCAAGCTGCCATTTTTCAATTCCCTTTTTTCTTTAGGGCTTATACCTGTTCATGTTGGCATTTTTCCCTTGAGCAGCTAAATATCACTGTCTTGACAAGGGTACTATTGTCCGGGCTTTTATACATCTCAGCTTGCCTGGCTTTAGCTTATGCACGTCCAGGTCACGTAGGTCTCAGATCACAAGCACCTGAAACTGTCGGCTGAGGGTTACAGTATTTTGTTCAAACAGAAGATACTATGGATGAGGTTGGATTATGTGTTTATAGACATTTAAAGTCTCAAATCCATGCTGACAACTGTAACATGTATTTTGGCCAATAATTCCATTTAAAATATTCTAAGTTCCCCAATATTTTTTCTTGTGCAAAAACTGCAAATCCAGAAAAGTACTTAGATTGTGCCCACCTACAAACAAATGAATTATCAGTGATCTGCTGGACGGGACATTTACTCATCTTTGTCCTTACACTATAGTTTTAGAAAGACGGTTATTACTGCTTGCTTAGGCTGTATTTATACTAGTAAAACACATGTTTGGGACCGCTCTCTTGGACTACAGCCAAGTGGCATGGAGTGGTCTGTGTCCATGCTGCTAAATTCTTTAATCCTCCAAAACAGTGTGACCATACCCGAACTCCTTAATGGAAAGAGCCTACGGGCCCAGCCCATGCTACCTCCTGGGCTGTGGCTGGGAGGGTGTTAGTGAGCTCAGGCCAAACGCACTAGGAATAGATCTAACCATTTCCCAGAAGAGATGACCACTTTCCAGCATCCTTCAGTGTTCCCCAGCACTGCTTGTGCACTTCATATCTAACTAACCTGCATTATGACTTTCTTTGTGATAGAAAGGACTTGATTTCGGTTATTTCAATGCAAATATTTGACCTCTTGTTTTTGCAGGAGTTAAAGATACAACAGTAGAAAATGCACCATCCAGATAAAATTTTTGTTTTAGTTTATCTTACAATCTACTTTTGAATTATTTATTGTACTCTTTGGTAATATGAACAATTTTATAATAAAAGTATGAAAACTAAAAGGGAATCCTGGCCAAAGTCAGCCTGACTTTCCATAGCATATGTAAAAAATTGGTAAATATACCTCTCACCATTAGGTCCCAGACCTAAATCATGAATTGCTGTTATTAAATGTTGTTTATTGTTTTCATACATGTCCCCAAAAAATTAAAACAACAATATGCTCACTTAATATTGGAGAAGGGTATTTACACGCACTTCCCACCATAGAACTTTAAAATTACCTTGCAAAGGAAATGGAAAAGGGGTTTTGGTGAGCTTGAGTGTCATTTGTAATAGATTGTGGGCTAACTGTATAGCAAGTCTACCTCTGCCAAAAAAGAGGTGTTAAGGCTGTAGGACTAAAATCCTTGAGCAGGGTGTTCACTGCCTTTGAAAATGACTCTGGGTGAAAAGAGCACTGCTGGGTCCACTGCAAGGTGCTCATAGAAAATTTTCCTCTATATCTTTCCTTTCCAGGGAAGGAATGTGCCAGTCTGTGAAGCAGGAACACTTTTTCTTTGAAGGAACAAATCCTCTAGGTTCCAAGAAACCCGATCAGTCCTGACTGCAATAGTCCCAAAGCAAAATATTATTTATTTATTATTATTAATTTTGTTTCTTACCTAAAAGACTCCCCCCCTCCCCTTATGGAAGAATCACATTTCTGATTAGATATACTTAGGGTAGAGGGAAGAGAGGGACATGAAATCGTGCCCCATGTATGAAAATTCTAAAAAGGGGATTAAGATTGCTTAATTTTTTTTTTTTTACAGAAAATAATTATTTTGTAGTATAATTGTGTGTATGAAACAATAAAATAGATTATTGCTAGCTTTCTAGTACTTTCTGCAATTTTTTACCTTTCTTTGGACATCATTACATAAATGACCTATAACACTATTTCAGGGAAGTGGACTGAAGTCACAGTAATGGCTTAGCCCCTTTTTTTTCCTAGGTCTTCTTTGCAAATGAGTAACAAGAAGATGACAGGAGCCTTTGAATGTCTTTTGGGCTCTAATTATAGTTTAATGTGCTTTTTCAGTCTTCTCAGATTTGTTTAAAATGTTGTTCTTGTTGGAAATAAAAGCTTTAACAGTTGAGATCTGTTCTTCCTTTAAAAAAGATTGGATAACATGTATAGCTCAAGTGATTAGGAGTAACATTTGTCATACTTCTGCTATAAATCACACATCATTTTTCCAAGAAAGGAAAGAGGATGAAGAAAAAACAAAGCTTCCTTTCTATTATTACTGTGGGTAGAAATGACTGTGCAGCTGCAACAGAGAAATGAACATGAAGCAGATAATTAATGTTTTCAGCTTGTTTTTTTATATTCGGTATGTATTGGATCTTTTACCTAATCACTTTAATATGTCCTAATCAGACTTTGTCATTGGAGGGCTCACCAGTGGCAGCTGCTCATGCACAAGACTGAGAATAAAGCAGTCACTTAACTCTAGTCTACTTCTTTTTTTCTTCCATGCACATCTAACCTCCTGCTGCTTTTGGACTTTCTAAGATCTGGCTCCATGTCAAAACAATGTTGTGAGACCTGATTATCTCATCATTAAAAATTAATTTGCTATGTAAATTGTAGGATGTCTGTTTGCACAGAAATCCAGTGCTACGTTTTCTGCTATAGATGACTACCTTTCCTTAAAGGAGTGTGAGGCAGCTCACCAGGGACCATTTGCAACAGGCACCTAGGGGTACCTTGTGTGCCAGCTCCACTCTTACATCTCCAGGTGCAGGAGATGCAATTCCTACCATGTAGCAATGTCCCCTACCAGTGTTTGCTGAGGCAAGGTGCTTTCTGATCACTCCCTTCCTTCAGGTACACTTTTGAAATCTCGTTTGGAAATAGCAGAGAGCTGGAGAAAGAGAGCTCCCCGACACAGATTTATTCCACTTGAAAGCTCCTCCTGGTTTTGTCTTTTAGAATAATAATTCTGTCATCTACAGCAGGAGAGAGAAGGGGAACTAAGCTATAGAGCACCATCTGGTCCAGTGGGTCACTGAAGATCTTTTAAAACAATCCCTGCTGTTATTTTGTGCATATGTTGTTTCAGCTCTGTCTAACATGACACGTAAGGCACTAATTAGCTGGTTTCTTCTCACTTGCCAAAATCATCATTATATTAGTCTTGTCGCTATTGTGGTAAGTGTGAATAAGGACTAACATATATTTTGAATGTAAGAGATTCCTATTCATTTACAAAGGAAATTATACTGAAATGTGAATATTCCTGGGCATGAAATATTCTTTTGTTTACATCCAAACTTGTTAATGAAACATCCTTGATGTCTTACTGACTATGCGACAAGTAAAAAATTCTGTTCACAGCTAGAATATCCTGCTGTTATTAGACTTTAGTACCTCCAAAAGCCTAGTGACTCCTACCTAAATGTAAATTTGCTTTTAGTATCTACAATCATTTTGCCTCCTAGTTACACTTTATTACAGAACCAGGAAAATGAGCTGTTAAATATTCTGACATTAAAATTGGACTCCCCTCCCTCCCCACTTCCCCCCCAGCCCAGAAATAGCCCCCTGTTTCCTGGGCAGGCAGTTTCACCAGAGGAGATGCAAGCAGCTCTGAGAGTGTGGGTCTGCATTACCAAAGTGAACAGCTCCTGCCTACTGTTTTAGCAAGCAAGCAGGCAATGAAGCTGGAGAACTACTCCAAGCTAAAATAACTCTCTGTGTCTTTCACAATTTATTTATTTCCTTGTTTGTTTAATTTGGACCCGTTTCCCAAGCAAGTCTGTCATGTGCTCCAGTAACCAGTTGAGCTGGCACAACTGACTGGCACTCTCTCTGAGATTGTTTCCTCTGAATTGCAGCCTCTACCCTGCTGAGATCCAACTGAGAAGAAATGCGGTAGTGAATCCCAGCCGATTGTCTGCCTCAATCCAGCCATGCTCATCAGTCAAAATCGAAGGAAGCCTAATGGGGCACACACTTTCCTTAACTGAACAAGCGCTCATGCTCTGCTATAGAAAGAAGGAGTTTTATATCCAGGGGCTTTGTTTGTTTATTAATGAGGATTATCTGCCAGTATATTTGCTATAGACCCTGAAGGAAATTTTTTTGTCTCTAACATGCTGCACTGATTGCTGTATAAGCTTAACTGTAAGCTATGAGATCAGTTGTGCTGGGCAAAGTCTCAGACGTGGAGAGTGATTGAGAAGAATGATTGAGAAGAAGGCATGTCGAGACAGTTGGTGTTTTAGCAGCTGTAAAAGAATTGGGAACTAGGTCTGCCTCAGTGTCAGCTGAGGATACCAAAACCAGCAATCACCCTGCTAAGCTAAGGGCATGCACAAATGACTCAGTGTTTGGTTTCTTTGCTGATCCACCAGGTTGTCTCAAGTCTCATTGTTATGAATACAAGTTCTAATCTTTGTCCTTGCTCATGTATGAGCAGACTGGAAACCTTCCCAAAGACCATCAGCCTTTAGATACTTTTTATTAACTGGTAATACAGATAGCTAATACTAAATAAAGCAATTGCATTTATTTATTTAACCACAACACACTAAATTTTACATGGCAGATAATAGATGATCCTTAAACATTTTTTAAATACAATAATTAAAAAAGACAGTAAAGTTGGTTTAATGTCTGCAACAACATCACACATTCTAAATTCTCCTAATTACTGATAACATGATTAGAGTATCCAGTGGTTGTTTTTAGGGACCCTTTAGTGGTTCTTAACAAGTCTTAAAGCTTTGCTTGTTTAGTATATAAGGGTAAAGTCTTCCTAAGGCACAAAGACCTTATTGGTCTAGAGAAGAAAAAATTGCAGAACTGGACCAACATAATGGTCCATTTCTGCATCTTCTATGGATATGCGTGTGTGCATGTGAAGCAATAGAGAGTGAGACAAAAGAAAGAGTGAATTATATTTATTATTTCCTAAAATTATGTAGAATTATTTCAATTTGTGGTGATCCCACAAACTGTTCTGGCAAACTCTCTCAGATTTAATTTGAAGTTTTGTTGCTGTAAAGATTATCGCTATATCTCATAAATCCCTGTTTTCATTTTTTATATTTATGTCTTACAAAAAAAAAAAAAGAAATTCTAGCAAACTCCTCCTCTTTAACTTCTTAAGTGGAGTCTTTATTCCTACTATACTAAACCAAACTGTACTAAACTAAACTATTGTATTGGGTTTGTTTGCAAGGTGTTGGTAGCAGGAGGGCTACAGGGGTGGCTTCTGTAAGAAGATGCCAGAAGCTTCCCCCACGTCCAACAGAGCCAGTGTAAGCCGGCTCCAAGACGGGTCCACCGCTGGCCAAGGCTGAGACAATCGGCAGTGGTGGTAGCCCCTCTGTGATAACATATTTAGGAAGGGAGAAGAAGTTGCTGCACAGCAGCAACTTCAGCTGGTTGCACCTGAAGGAGGCTGTGACCCTGTGGGAAGCCTACGCTGGAGCAGGCTCCCGGCAGGACCTGTGACCCCCCTGGAGAGGAGCCCATGCAGGAGCAGGTTTGCTGGCAGGACTTGTGACCTCACGAGGGACCCACGCTGGAGCAGTCTGTTTCTGAAGGACTGCGCCCTGTGCAAAGGACCCACGCTGGAGCAGGTTGTGAAGAACTGCAGCCCGTGGGAAGGACCCATGTTGCAGAAGTTAATGGAGGACTGTCTCCTGTGGGAGGGACCCCATGCTGGAGCAGGGGAAGAGTGTGAGGAGGAAGCAGTGGCAAAGACAACATGTGACGAACTGACTGCAACCCCCATTCCCCAACCCCCTGCACTGCTTGGGAGGAGAAGGTAGAGAAAATTGTGAGTGAAGTTGAGCCCAGGAAGGAGGAAAGGGTGGGGGGAAGGTGTTTTAAGATTAGTTTTTATTTCTCATTACCCTACTCTAATTTGATTGGTAACAAATTACATTAATTTCCCCAGGTTGTGTCTGTTTTGCCCATGGTAATTGCTGAGTGATATCTCCCTGTCCTTACCTCGACCCACAAGCCTTTTGTTATATTTTCTCTCCCCTGCCCAGCTGAGGAGGGGCAGTGGTAGAGCAGCTTTGGTGGGCACCTGGCATCCAGCCAAGGTCAACCCACAACAACTATATTCAGACATATTAAATTATTCCCTGATTGCATAAAGGCCAATTCTCTTTGTTGTCATCTAGGTTTTGAGTTACAGAGCTGGAAGCATAGTGAAAAACAATACTGTTCATGACTGTTCAGCTAAATAAAAAGTGTGAATTTGCTTTGACAAGTTTGAAGCAGAGAAAGCATTAGGATGACTTTGTCTACATAGTGCTGATGTGGGAAGAGCAGAAACAGTTTATTATTAAGCAGTGTGTTCCTCTTCTCCAGTTATGACTTTACAGTTCTTCTAATGTCATACCTCACCTGTTTTCCCTGCTGCTCCATGCTAGAGACTCACTCTTTTCTGGAACAGGCATATTTACAGTTCCCTGAGTTTCTCCTGGGCCCTCAGGTTATCATGGCCTTGTGCACAATTTCATCTTCTTGAACACCATTCTCCCTAAACACAGTGTCACTGCAGATAAGGTAGAGAAAAGATAAAAAAATGTGAAACAGGCAAACCAACCTAAATGGAAAACTTCTACATTCAGTGTGCCCTGCTAAACACCACCAGGCTATACTGGTTGGCAGCTGTCTTAGATGTGAGACTAATAAAGGCAGGGTGGTTGACAAATTTTAGAGAAGATGAAAGGAAATGAAATTCCTTGAGATAAACCAGCTGGCACTCTGTTCTTGTCACGACGCTGTGGCACTGTCCTTCAGCACAGTCCTAACTGCGATAACAAAGATGTAAAGTGCTGATAAAGGACTTGTATAAAAATACCTCGCTGGTTAACCAGAAATACAGAATTCTGAAGCAAAACTTAGGAAAACCTGATTAATTAAAGAAATTAATAAAACCTACACTAATGTAATCTTCTTGTGTCAATAATTCTCCTGGTTCCCACATTTCAGTTACTGGAAATGCATTTGGCAACTTTGACTTTTCACGTTGTAACAGGAAGACACACAAACTTGGAGAGCTGTATTAACAAATGTTTCTTTTATATCTGTATATTTGTTCAAATAAGTAGATTGTCTTTCTGTTCTAGTGAAAGTAATGAGTTTTGCATAGGTCTTCTAGAACCATAGCACATTACATTGAAGAAATTGCATCTGTGATTCTGAAGGGCTCCGTTTGATTGCCAGTCTTCTGTTACTATGAGTTGTTTTTTTTTAAAAGATGTCCTCAGATGATTTTTCCTTCTTTCATTCAGAATGCAGATGCCAAGAGAGTTTGATGGCCACTCCTGCCTAATGCAATGATGACAAAAGCCATATTGCAATATTTACAATATAGTATATTTATTATGTGAAGCCCAACCTACCGATTGCCTGTATCAACTTTGGTTACAAGTTTTTATATGAAATGGAAGCACTTGACTTTGTTTAAGTGAGTAGAAGAGCTGTTTTCTGTTTAATGGAGAGGACAAGCTTAAATTCGTTTACAGGAAGCCCTTCTTTTGTAACTTCAAAATAATTTATTAATTGTGCCTCAAAAGTGAATACATCTGAGGAGAGTCATTTACTGTGACTAGGTACGTAACGCAGTATCAATGCCCATATAAACTTTCAATAGCTAATAACCTATTCATTACTGGAATGACAGATAAGAGAGGCAAAAAAGAAAGAATAAAACCTTGAAGTCTTTGGAAAAGAGCTATAAACTGACTCACTCTCCATCTGAAATGATTATTGGATTAACAGCTTCATATTGACTTCTTTTTTGTTATTCCTAGAACTCAACTCTATGATGTCACACCGCTTTTTATAACAAAATGTAGACATACACATCACTGTGTGCCATTTAAACAATACTGAAATAACCTTATGTTCATATGACATATAATTCAATCTTACCGTTCAGAGCTGTGACCAGTTGATCATATTTTTTTTTCCAGAATACGTGAGATGAGCTAAGTTATTGCTTTTCAAATAAATGCAAAGCAAAGTAATTCACTAAAGATGTCTACATAATTATTAATACCTTGTTTGTTATAGATGACATGAAGTTCATGGAAAGACTTGCTAATAAAAAACTGAAAAAATTACTTCTAGTTGCTTTACTATCACAGTGCTAACTATTTAAATTACAATGTCATGAAACAGAACTGATGAATTGTTAGTAAAAAGTATCTTAGCTCCTCTCTTTAAGGGAAAGATAAAACTGTATTTACTACAAAGAGTAGAATGGAATTGAAATTTTTTCCTGAATTGTGTTCTCTGATGATTAGACTTCCTTAAAATGTGTGTTCTGTTTCCCATTTAGCCATTTATTTAGTATATATGTTATTCATGGACTACATTCGGAATGTAGTCTATAAAGAACAAAGAAGTTTAGAATTAAAAACTCTCGCATGGAAATGACATTATCTGCTGGTAGGGAATTCAAATATTCAGTACTTATCATATTCTGGACCTGATCTAACCCACACAGAAGCCTATGGAATTGCTACCTCTGATTTCAGGAACGTTTCAGATGGTATTCTGAGTTTAAAATGCAGACATGCTCCTGTCTTAATGACTGTCACATGTGGGAAGAATTTGAACATAAAGGAAACTTGGGTTTTTGCATAGAGGCAGCTTAGGATTTCCTTTTACAAAGTTGCAGAGACTGCTGAGATACAAAGAAATATAATGTGATATTAGGTTTATATAATGACTGGCCCTTCTGGGAAAGTTAGTACTCAGTCATTGGCTTCCCATTTAGAAGGGAATTTATCCATGTTTGTAATGTTTTTAATGTTGAAAGTGTAATTAATTTAGTTTTAATTTAAAATTTATTTTAATTTAATACTTCAGGGAGAACATCAAACCAAAAATATGCATTTTCCTAAAGCTAGTACTGTCTTAATAAATTGTCTATTTAACAATGCAATTTTAGGCATAAAATTTGTACGTTCATAGAGATTGTTAAGAAAGTTCATCTGTTCTGGAAGTTTGAGATTTTATTCTGTTTTAGAGAAGAAGACAAAATGAAAAAAAAAAAAATTTACTATTTATAAGGAAAAAATCACAGAAAGAATGTGAGTCCCAAATGACTACAGACCAAATTTTCCTCTCTCATTACATTTAAAGCCTTTCTGAATATATCCATGATAAATTATTTATTCTGTCTGGGGGATGTAAAGAGAAAAGGAACTGCTGGACAGATTTAATGACAAACTTACCCCTATGTGCTTGGTTGTTTTCAGGTTGCAGTGAAGTTAAAGGAAAAGCATATGGGGTACAGTAATGGATTGAGCATTTGCCACCTTGTCCATCAGGCTTGTAGATGATTAATTATGTCTGTATGTAGAACCTGTTAAAATATTTGACTGATGCACATTGTTAAATGGTTATACAAGCATTTAGTAGGAGATTTGGCATATGTATGGGCATAACACCAGTTCAAAATCTAGTCAAATTGTCTCAAAAGGATCTGGACAATTCTTCAAAAATGCGGTATGTTTAGCTGCATCAATTTTAATGGAAGTGAGGTTCAGACACGCTAGTGTGTGTGCCAGCGTACTCTGTATGAATCGCTGAGGGTGTCCTCTATGGATACTGATAGCCTTTTATTTAGGGTTTTGTTTTGTGGATGGAAAATACTTGAGCTTGGCTTGCCAAAATGGAATTTTGCACATACACACAAAAAAGTACTAAACGCTTTGCTTAGAAATACATTGCAGACTTTTGAGGTAGCCTATAGAAAGTACTAGAGTAAAATAAGCAAACATTTATTAATTCAAATTTAAATACATACATGAAATTAGCAGGGAAGGAAATAAATGCAAAAATATGCATTTGATTTCAACTTTCTAGCAATAATCAATCACATAACATTTGTAAGTCATAAAGCTTTAAAGTGCTGTACAACGAAAGAATTCACAGTTAGCTTTGCAGCAGAGAAGAACAGGGAGATTAATTGTCACCAATTCACTCTAAATTACACATGCAATTGAAAGCACAGCTATGAATAGAGCTAAGATATTCTGAGGAGTAATCCCCTGGCCAAGCTAGCATTAACACACTTTATTATCTACCTGGAGGCATCAGCTGATAAATCTTTCCAATGACAGAGTAGTAAGTGGGAGCCCAGATGGGAGTAGTCTTTATCACTTTTATCACTTCTATTGCTTTTATCACTTTTCTCACTTCAAGGCTGCTTTCCTCTAGGGTGAGAGTCACCAGAGTCCAAAGACCTGAGAACCTAAGAAATCTGAGAAAAAACAGAGGCGTTACAATACCACCACTGCACTGTTTTGTGGTTGTGATGGAGACACTTGCAATGCCAACAGTGTAGTGATGGTGGCTGGCTGCCTTTTTTTTTTTTCCTAGCAGCCACAGGTTTCACATCCAGGAACTTTTCATCTGCTTCTTTCTATTTGCAAATCTTTTGCACTCTGTCCCTCAAAGAAAGGGAACCAACTAAAAGTTACACTGTTTGGAGCAGATAGACTATAGTGATAGAAACAAATGTAGGAAAAGAGAGGGACAGTTTACAATAAGACAAACACTTCACTTTGAGTATTATGCTTTCCTCTACATTTTAACTATTAATGATATTGCATAAAGTTTTATAAAACCTGAAATAGCACACTTAGCTCCTCAGACAGAAAACAAGTAAAATATTTGGTACAAAATACTGTGTTATTACTTTCTCTTTTAAAACTTTCAGACTTTCTTTTTTTAAGCTACTGGGTGAAATCTAATTTTAATGTACACTTTTGATTCTGTGATGCAAGATCCTGCCTCCTCATTTGGGGTTGCAGATGTTTTGAATTTGGCTTCTTAAGCCTGGAGATAGTACATGTCATAGAGAGAAAATATTTTGTTGAAATAAATATGCTTGATGTGCAAGGAATAAGCATTAAATAAGCATTTAGATTCTTCCAGGAGGGTATGGAGATGTATAATCATCTAATGCTACTTAACTTTTAATTTGTTATAATTTCTACCACACTAAAATAACTTCTAACCTCTCCAACTGCTACTGAATATATATCTATTTTGGTAAAAGACAGATAGCGATAATTAGTAGAGTTTATCAAATAAAACAAAAAGACAAAAGTAGAGATTTCTGCCTGTTCTAAGTTTAAATGGAAATGGATAACAATAACAAAAAAATTAATGATCTGAAAATAAACCAAATTAATGGTCTTATCTAAGAATGCATAACAATAAATGTCCCTGCTCATCTTATTCCCTCTCTAATAAAGAAAATCTATTAAACAAACAGATTACAACTAGAAAAAATAAAGAAACAAACAAAAAGTATTCACTGGGCTTTTCTAGTTTCCCTTAAAAGGATAAAACTGCACTTTACACTAAGCACATGAAGATAAATCTAAACTGACTAAATTAGAAATGTCCATTTGATAAACATCAATACAGTCATTTAAATCAGAGATCTGCCTGTCTTGTTAGTTAAAACCAAATAATGTTTTCTCTCTCCAAACTGTTTGGAGTAAAAACAAAAAAGGCTGAACTATCTTATTTTTCAATGACTATCTCTCTCAGTGCTTGCTGGTACTATAAAAAATTGCAGAAATTAAGACAGTTTGTGATCCATGTTTTCTTAATGGATTAGCTCATGAAACATAAAGTAAAAGGGATGAGTTACACTCACCGAGGTATTTAAATTCCTGTATATGATTAAGTTACAGTAATAGGTCTGTGGATCTGTGTCAGAAATGCAAATATCCTTGCCAGTGCTAACTAATGCATTACTTCTCAGAATGCCTTACTGAGTTCCAGATCACATTGTTTTTGTTCAGAGTTTGCTTTCAAGGGAGTCTACTAGAAAACATTGGAAATTACTCTTAAAGAAGCATTTTAGTTAAGTGTAGCAACGTTGAATGCTTTTTGGTACTTTTTTGCTTTGTTTCTGCTGTTTCTCTTTGTTTCTCCTAATTTTCTTCTGCAAGCTGTAGACCTAATGAGTGCGAAACTAAACGAACCTTGGATCATGCTGTTCCACCTTATAACAAGCCTGTTAAAGTTGTTTTGTAGCTTGAGGTAAACAAAAAGTTCGATGCTGTGCAGTTATTGAAAGATTAAAATTTAGACCATTAAAACAGAACCCTGAAGATTTAGCATTTCCCATTGGGCGCATTAAATACCACTTTGTTAATGCATTAATCATGTCCCTAGCTGCTGGCATGATTAAATTCTTCCCCATTATCCTTTATAATTCATAAAACTTTTCAGTGGAAAACAATGCATTCCAAAATTTACACCCTGAATGGAAAAGCAAGGCATCTGCATTTAAGCCACTCTATGTGTAGTCTGAGATATTAGCAGACTGAGACAATGTCAGCAACTAAACATGAAGGATAAGAGCGCTTGTGTATGTCAGTGAGAGAGAGGTATAATTTATGTTTAACTATTTTTTTACAAGAGTGTGTCCACAGAATCCAATGCTTATATGAAGTACCAGTAGAGCAGAAAACCCCATTTACATAAACAACAGATATATAGCGCCTTCTTTAAGCTACTTAGTGTTTTCCCAAAGATATTCAGGAGTAAGTGCCTGGTAGTCATTTAATCAAGGATCAGTGTCAGTGAGTTGTCAGAGACCTGGATTTTTTTTTCTTTTTGCCTAGGACTGAGTATGCCCGAAGTTTATTCAACAGTACAGCTGTGGCTCATGAACTGGTTCTCTAAAAGCTATCAATATTCGACCTTTAAAAATGTTGAGGTCTCAATTTGACTTCTCACTTTTGTCTGTAAGTATAAGACAGTGTTCTGGAAATGTTTTGAAAGGTGTATGGATTGACATCTAGGAGATGGAAAGTAGGTGAGGTTCCCACAGTGATGCGCAGAACTAGTCAGTGTCTTGGGTGGATGTTTTTGTTATTTGCATTTAAGGGAATAAATATAATGGCATATGTCTCACTTCCATTTCTATAGCTAGAAATCATTTCTCCATCAGCCTGCAGAACAACACAGATATTTGGGAGTCCAATTAAAAATTTCTGGGTTTGGTAACTCCACTTCTAGCAAACCGATGGTAACAGATGATAAGATGGTAGGGTCCACTGCCTCTTTAGATGATTAAGATCTAGAGTACATCTTTTGTGCCTGAAGACTTGGAGTCTTACAAAATCATGTTAAACTGCTTATTAGCTCAGTGGAAGATTTAATAGTTTTGTCAGAACTTCACTGAGTTACCAGGATCTAATCTAGGTATGCAGGTGCCTAAAATTCCGTTTCTTTTTGTTTTTAATTCTGGAAAGCTATATAACAAAGACGTGGGGAGGATAAAAATAAAATAAACAAAAGAAATAAAGTTAGAGAATACAGAAGTAGAAGCAAAAAGGAGACAGATTAGGATATATATATAGATACATCGGTCTTCCATAAATACGTGGAAAAGTACTGCTGTGTTTCAGTCCTATCTTTTCTTCAGATTTTCTGAGAGATATTGCAGCCATTTTTTAGTGTCTTGGTCCCCTTTCCATTAGAGGGCTATTGAAGGGTTTATTGCCACTTAATTGAAACATACAGGCAAGCTATATTTGAGCAAAGCTGGTAGAAAGGTATGAGGGGAAAGTAATACATGGGAGAATGGATGTGTAGATGTGAAGGGACAGAAGGCATTGCAGAGAAGATGTGACAGAGGCTATAAGTCATGAGCATAATAGTTGAGAAATGAGAAGCAATGGAAGAAATAGATAGTGAAATAGCTAATTATTTATGCACAAAATCAATGTAATTAACTGTAAACTAGTGATCAAGGAGATAATCAGTAGAACAATGCATGAACTAAGCAATCACATAATGAAAGATTAAGGTAAACACACAGACAATTCCGAGTATATAAATCACAGACTATATTAGCTAATTAATTAGTCAGGTAGTAGATACATTAGATGAATGATCAATAAATTAATCTATTCATTAAACAACAAGCTTGTTAGAGATCCATGCAATTAAATAAACAGAAAATATTGAGTTCAAAGAAAAATATCTGAAGGAGTCAGACCGTTAGAAGCAGGCTAAAGGGTGAGTTAAAATGCCAAGAGTGGACAAAACCATCCAGGAAAGGAAGACCAATGATAGAAGATGCATGGCCCTGGTGGGCAGTATGGACAGGATGCCAGCTTCAGCAAACACGCAGGTGAGCTCTTTCCTGTTGGAGAGTGTTGCTGTTGCTGTGATCACTGACATTAACAGGCCATGTTTAGAAATAATAAGTCACATCCTTATTTCTAGGACATTTGTGGGTTCTTAGAGCAATTTCCAAACTTTTGGTCCAGAATAATAATCACTGGGGAGGCAGTTTGTTTAATAACACATGGTATTGCCATGAGTAAATATATGACATGATCAGAGGGAGCTTGCCATGAAGTGATGAACAATTATTTGACTACTGTGATATGAATGTTCTGTAACATTACATTTTCAATGCGGAAGAGATTTCTAGAATTTTCTTCCAACCATAGTATCTCTGAAAAGTTCAGTATTCTACTTTGTATTCCAATAAAGTAAAGAGAATTTGATAGGACTTGCTCTTTCTTCAACACTTTACTTTCATGCACTACTGCTTTTCCCATTGTGTGTATAAAATTTCTTCAAATGTACATGGAGGTATAATACCAAGCACTGAAGGCATGTTCTGATCTATTTAAAATTTAACCAGTTTAAATCATGAAATTTGGAATATTTTTTTTCTGAAGAGAGCCAAAATTCAAATGTATTTTCTTTTATGGCACTTTAATTGTAATAAGCAACAAAAAGCCTGATAAGCAGCTCAACAGTCTTTGTAGGGATAGTTACAGTTTTAAAAGACAAAGTAGTCAGAATAGTTCTTGCCTGTCTTTCAGGTTTGTCAAAAGAATTATTAACATCTAGTAAACACATGCCTATGAAAGAATAAAGAACCTGATACTTTCTTCAGAAAAGCCTCAGTAGCAGATAATCAGGACTTTCTCAGCTTCTCAGCTGAAGACATTTATATGTTATCATAATAAATTTGACTGTACTAGTAGATCTGTTAAGAACACTGATGGGCAAAGTTTGTAACAGGAATTAATTAAAATCCCATGGTTCTTCTCAGCTTTGAGCCATTCTGCAACAGGACCTCTCACACCCCATCTGTCAACTCAGTTCCTTCTCAAAAAGGAGCCCTCTAAATTGTGCACAGATAAAGGAGTTTGAATAACTTCTGTGCATTTAATTTTTTTTTCTAGGCTGCACAGTTCTCTTACTGAAACCTTATTTTATGAAGTGTAATATCTGAAGGAGGTGAATGCCTTTGGAAACAGAGTAACACATGAAGTGGATGCTCTGTTATGTAATCTTCCAAATTAAAATGTAAAATTTTACGGTATTATCTAGACAGTTCTATTAGTTGGTTTAATGACTTTAAAAGATTAAATAGTAATTCAATGCAATCTCAGGAAATACAATGTTTTGATGTTCTAGACAGATGACCATAACATAGGTAGATAGTTAACTTTATAGAACAATAAAGCACAGCTGTATAAGACATACCAATAAATGCCTTATTTACTTACTGTGACTGCATATGACCATGAGTAATCTCATCATCTGCTTTGTATGCAATAAATTAAATGTTTGGCAGTTTCTGTGCATGTTGCTTTTGACTGAGAAAAGATAATGCGTTCCTCTGAATGAGCTAAAGTACACTTTTTTTCCTTTTTGCTGTTGCACACTTATTTGAGAGGGAGGTTGAATGTCACTTCCCTATTTATGAGATTAAAATATTTCTAACTTTGCTCATAGAAACAGAGCTTACTAGGACCAGATCCGGTTTTACAATTGGGAAGTTTCATAGTTAGCAGTAAAACCACTAATCAGTAAAACCACTAATTAGAATAGAATAGAACAGTAATTAGTAAAACCACTTTACCACTTTGCCATTAGTAAAACCACTAATAATTTTATCTAATATTATAGCTTCTTATAACTTAACTATGGTAGCTGGGATACTGTTAAGGGCAAGAAGTTGTCACAACTCTGGTAACACTTTGCAAAACACTTTGGTGTATAGATTATCCAAAAGAGATTTAATTTAAGAGAAAGATCAACAACTAAACATCTAGTCAGTGAAACTGTATTCTGTTTTGGTGTCAGAGAACAGAAAGAAGTTATGAATAATTGTGGTAGAAATGAAAATTTTTCGCATTATACTCAAATAGTTCTTAACTAATTTTTTGGCAGATAAGATGCTAGTACTGCATAAACATGTAGCTATTGGGCTTAGTTAAAACCAAACCAAACCAAACCAAAACAACAACATTGCTTTGTAAAGACAATCTCTGCTTCTATCATTCACTCTGATCTTTCCTGCTGGAGGAAAGCTTCTGAGAAAGTTGTAGATAAGCAACTGTAGAGTTCTTTCATTTTGCTTTAGATCTGGTTATGAAATAAAAATTAGTTTGCTCATGATGACTGAAGATTTCTCATATTATAGTAGGATGCCAGATAACCATGCTGATTCTCTTATATCTGTCAACAGCTTTTTGGAGTTCATTAACCAGGAGCTTTTGTCGACGTAACTTTCATCTTTGAAGGGGGTAAACTGACTCTGGCTTGTGTGTCACTGCTTTTTCTTCTCTGTGGAGCTGCAGTTGGCAAAGCTATTCAATTGCTCTCTCACACTCAAGCACTTCACAGTTCCTTTTCTTTGGTGCCTTCTGAGAGAGGAGGGGGTTTAGGCCAGCCAAAGGCCACTCTCCAGCCCACAAATTGTGAACCAGTAATGGCTGGAGAGTACACTAAGAGGACATGTGTATCGAGAGGCCTGTGGATTCCTCAAAATGAAGATTGTTGCCAGGCCTATTCAGGCAGAGTGTTTGCAGTCTGCCCATATGTTGGGGATATTTGAGGGAGACAGAGCATAGCATCAGGGATCATTTTTCAGGGCAGGATACACGGTTTCTTTGAATTTACTTGGGCTGTAGCCATCTTGCTGAGAACTGCTAAGAGAAATGTTGAAAGTGACAACTCCTTCCATTTGGTGATCCATGATATAATCACCTTATTCAGTCCTTGTACCATCATGCATTTCCACAGGCAACATTTGTTTCTGTTCTTGTCTGTGATCTCTATCACTTCAGTTCGTCATCTTTTGTGACTGTTTGTAGGTCTTCACTAGAGGTTTCCAAACTTCCCATTGGTTTTATAAAATTCACTTTATCTCCAAGCACTGTTCAAAGCCAGTTTGAAATGCCCTTTTTCTACATACAGGGTTTTTTACTTCTAATATTTTTATTAAAGAAATACAGTGCTGAAACTTGAAATAATTTTATGCTGGAACAAAGCACCAAATCACAAATAGATTCTGTTATGCATTGCTCCCAAATGCACTAGTATAACTAGCTAACCTTGATGGAAATCTGTCTTTACTGGTTTTAGCCAGTTTAGTTTTTAAAATCATAGAATCATAGAATGCTTTGGGTTGGAAGG
>VYZW01020463.1:0-12536 GCA_013401315.1 Balaeniceps rex | reverse complement strand
AAGAAAAGTAACTCTAACCCAGCCAAAACCAGGACAAACAATAATAATAGCTACATGGTAAACAGTATCAAGAGGTTTTTTCTAACATTCCTATTCACACTTGTTGAGAGTTCCAGAGAGCCAATCAGTCTCTGATGTAGCAAAATTTCTCCAGTTTCCTCAAAATTTGCAGAAGGTGGAAGAGGAAAAAAACCTAATCTGAAGCATCCTGAATTCTCAAGGAAATTCTGACCAAAAGGAAATGGATGAAATTAGAGAAGGCTAACTGACTTAAGTATGTCTTTGCTATCCACGCCCTTGCTGCTTATCAAAAAGTTAAAAGCATTTGGGGCATTACTGCTAAAGCTACATTAAAAAAACTATCTTAGAGATGAAAAGGATGCACTCAGAATGGAAAATTTTTATTCTCATCCACCTTCTAGAGTGTCTTCTAGTTTCATATGAGCCTGAGAATTTTCAAACAAGGAAAAAGTAGAACAAATGAGCTTTCTAGCAGAAATCTTCAAGGAGGCAGAAGAACAAATAAAATATTGTCTTGGTTAAGATGCTTTCATTTTGGAAGTGTACAAGACTTCTTAACCAATGAGAAAACACTCTAAGAAAGATAAGCATAAAATGTTATGGAAATCCAGTTCAACCAAACAGATTAGTGATGTGGAACAAGAGTTCTGAGAAAAGAGTTGAAGTGCCTTATTTATGTCAGAGGTCTTAACTCTGGAGTCAAATGTAAACATTTGAAATACCAATACTGTCAATTATGTTATATTCAGAGGTGAAAAATTCATCTGAAAGGATATTCCAGGGGGACAACAAAGCATTAGGGCTTGAGGGTGTTATGCCTCACTAAGAGCACAATTGTCAGTTCCAGAACTCAAGGCAGTGTAGATGTTACACTGTTGTACTTGCTTACCACTGGGGACTCCTGTCCTCCAGTTAATTGATCACAGTTAGCAGTGGGTAGAAACAGAAGAGTTAAGCGTTGGAGATATTTATTCAGAAACTGAGATTCTTCCACATGTTTCCAGGAGTCCTGGCAGCAAATGCATGGGCATGGAGCAGGCTTCTGTGAAAGGCAAGCAAATCACCGCCACTTCTGAAGAGGTGGAAAATAGCTTCCTTCCGGTCTTGCTCTGCTGCATGAAACTCCAGCTCAAAAGGAAGGACTTTTAACTGGAGTTTTGGAAGAAATGTTTGCCCTTCCCTTTCACCATGCTTTGAGGTACCACTAGCTATTACAATGACTCTTGAGTAACATCTGTTTGGGGAAGGGTGATTGTTTTCTAGAACTAACACCTTAGACTTCTTCCATACACTGAGGAGTTTCAGACAGACAAATCTAGGTACAAGGCAAATTTCAGCCCAGATAATTGTATTACTAGACAGTAGAAAAATCCCTTTCAGCGTGGGCTAACAGGGTGGGTNGAAACTCCAGCTCAAAAGGAAGGACTTTTAACTGGAGTTTTGGAAGAAATGTTTGCCCTTCCCTTTCACCATGCTTTGAGGTACCACTAGCTATTACAATGACTCTTGAGTAACATCTGTTTGGGGAAGGGTGATTGTTTTCTAGAACTAACACCTTAGACTTCTTCCATACACTGAGGAGTTTCAGACAGACAAATCTAGGTACAAGGCAAATTTCAGCCCAGATAATTGTATTACTAGACAGTAGAAAAATCCCTTTCAGCGTGGGCTAACAGGGTGGGTAATCTATCTGTTTGTCATCTAGTAAGCAAAAAGGGAGTCCGTAAATCTTAGAGCAGATGGTTGTCCTGGTTTCAGCTGGGATAGAGTTACTTTTCTTCCTAGTAGCTGGCATAGTGCTGTGTTTTGGATTTAGTAGGAGAAGAATGCTGATAACACACTGATGTTTTAGTTGTTGCTAGGTAGTGCTTACCCTAGTCAAGGACTTTCTTTTTCAGCTTCCCATGCTCTGCCAGGTGCATGAGAAACTGGGAGGGGGCACAGCCAAGATAGTTGATCCAAACTGACCAAAGGGCTATTCCATACCATATGATGTCATGCTCAGTATATAAACTGGGGGGAGTTGGCTGGGGGGCAGCGATTGCCACATTTCACAGTGAAAGCCTACTGCAATGATGCTTGAGAAACCCTTGAGTATACATGTCTCCATTACTCAGCACCATTCAGCACCAGTACTAGCAATCATCATGCTAACTTTAAAGCAGCTAGCTTGGGAACCTTTGACAGTCTAGCCACAGTAACACAGCTCAGCAGAAGCTAAATTTAACCTGATAAATAACTGTTCTTAACTCAGTGCTGCTTTGATTGGACAGCTCTCGATTCTCGGGCCAGGTTTGGTATATCTCTATAGTTTAGAGCAAGTCATAATCTGTAATAGCCTGTAGAAGAGCACCCCAGTATGACCTGGAGAGTATACCGAGTGAAAGATCCTGCCTGATCTATGAGAGGGGACAAATGACTTTCTCAACCAGTTATGAAAAGGAGAAACCTGAGTGCCAACCCTTATCACATCTTTGCATTGGAATGTAAGATTTTTATTTAACCGATATCTACGTGTGCAAATGTCTATTAAGCATATATTCATACATTCATTATTTCTCTCAAAAATTGGACCTTCCTTTCTTAAGTATTGGTCCCGTAGAGCTATGCAAGTACTGTAGTTTGGCAAACACATTGCTACCACATGACACTCCTACTCCTGGGCAATAAAGAAAGTTTGTAAGTTAGCATACAAGTCAACAAACAAAACAAACAGTAACATCCACCTTCATCTATTTAAGCTACTACAATTTCTTTTGAAGGGAAATATTACTGGTAGTGAGCTGACAGCTAATTACACCAAATATAAAATGGTGACTACAGAAACAGTAACAATGAATGCACCAAAGATACTTTAGGTGAATATCTACAACAATGCATGCCAGAGCTCTTTGGGGAGGAGTAATGGGGAAATAACACCTCTGCCAAAGGAAAATACCTTTTTTTACTAGTAGTGGTCGCTCTTGGGAAGATCTAATTATAAATACTATGTTTCTGCATTTCTTTCAGTAGGTTCCAATCTCTTTTGAAGCCTGCCAAAAGCATCTACCAAATGAGAAGTTATTAATTCACAGAAAAATTAGAGAAAAAACTATGTGCCAGTCACTTTGACTGTTCTGTTATCTCAAAACTGATGTCCTTTTGAAAACATAAAGTTGAATATATGCTTTTTAGTCAATTTGCATTAGCGGTCTCTTCCACCATGCATTATTTTCCTTGGAAAAAATATCTCCAGAATACAAATAATACCAGTTGAACTCTGTATTTTGGAGGATATTTTGGAGACAGTTTGATGGCGAGACAATGGTTGGAGTTACTATACATGATTAAAGTGTCATTGATATATCTCACATAAAAAAGAGATTTCATTAGACAATTATCTAAAAGTTGGGGTGGTGCATGTAGAAGATGATTTTTGATGTCCAAAGCTCAGTGAAAATTCCTATCGTTGATGAAAATACTGCTGTGGGTGAAGATGAAGTAAGTATAGCAACATGTCTGAATAAAGTCTCTGTCTCAGTCTTGTTCTCACAAATACTTAAGCCATTTATATCGTGATATTGGGATTTTGTATGCAATCTGATGATGTTTCTTTTTAAGGAAGGTCAGCCTTCTGAAACACTCCTTGATTTTTTTCCAATTACATCAGTCAGTCTAAGATAAGCTATTATCCCTCCCTAGAAACCTGTTCCCCCAAAATAGAAGGAACTGTCTCAAACAAAAAAAAATCCTAAAAATTATACTTGCTGGCAAAACATTTCCGAACACTTAGTCTATCAGAAATACTCCTTCATATATTTAATATCATATTATGTCTTTCAAACCCTGTATCTATATAAACAGTTCACAAGAATTAGCTTCCTTCGTTCTATATCAAAATAATCACAGCAGCTAGAGACAAAAATACCTAGTGGGTCACCCACCAATCATCTCCCTGCCAATACCTGTTTCCTCCTGTGGGTATCACATGTTGGCCAGACACAATGTATTGACATAATGTAGAAATCTTTATGTTAATCTTTAGTGTTCTCTTGAGAGTGCCAGTGCATACAGTCTTTGCCATCCCTTAATACTTCAGTTATGTTTTTCACTGCCAACAACTTCAATTCCCTTTATCTTTTGAAATTTTCATTTTCTGTTAAGATCTGAATTACATGTATTCTAGTCGAGAAAAGAAATTAAGATGAAAACATTACCTAGTATCACCTACCTTTCTGATGAGAATACAAATTTGGCTGATGTTATCAAACTGCTAATTCCAAGCTTGATTTTCAGACTGCAACAGACTGTTCAAATGAGTCACAGGTGTCAATCACTTTTGACAATAATGCTTGATTTAATGCTTCTATTTTATTAGATGACAATACTTGTAGGATTTTGCTCATTGCTGGTTCCCTGCTTGAGATGGGATTTTTAGGAGAAGCATTCTGTCTCAATATGGGACCGAGCATAGCAGGCCTGCCTCCCTCCCTCAGCTGCAGTTACTGTGAAATTACCATAATATTTTGCAATTAATTATGGTGAGGAAGATGTTTGTGTATTCTCCCTTTGGATGTTATTACTAGATATTCTTAAAGTAGCTCCTAATGACCAAAGCCATGCTGAGTTCTATTGTGGCAGGTGCTGAACAAATATAGTAAATAATTAAGTAAAGTTGATAATTTTCAGATGGATTTGCTGGGGGGGTTCCATCTTCTTTGTATTGAATTCTAGAAGTATTTCCATGTACTAAATGAGTAGTTTATGTGCACAGTTTATAATACAGTCTCGATATATTGAGAAAATGCTATCAAAACAAAGTAATCCCCCTTTAACAAAGAAAAATATCCTTTCACTACTCATCCCAATGTCAACAGTCTAGGTAAATATTACTTTGGCATTTGGCATGACCTAAAGATCAACAGTAAGCCTCCTTACTTCACCCAAGTTTCAACCAATCTGTACCTATTACAGATTGGATTAGTTGCCCAGAACTCCGTTGGGTGTGTTTTAGGTTGGGATTTAGTTTCGCCTATTGTTAATAATCTTCATCACAATATGCTTTCTGAAAACTACAGACTATTCTATAATTTCCTTTTATCTTAAGCTTTGATCTAAAATGGCATCCTAGAACATTGCCAATCCATAAATTAAAATTTTATTTGAATCATTAACGAGGTACATCATTAAATGGTACTGTCCCTAATGTTGACTTTTTGTTGAATCCTGACACTTACCTCCCCACAATTAGTTTGAGTAATTATCCTTTAGCTCATAATAACCAAGCCCATTAATTTTGTTCCTAATCTAGAGGCACAAGAGGGCTGTTCCCCAGTAGCCCTATTTTTAATAGAACTGAAAATTAATTTCAGTGAATTATGGAAGGAAGGGAGAATACCAAACTATTGCAAGCTGTTTTGGGTCAGTTTAATTGCTGAGCTGCTATTCAGGTCAGTCCACTTTGTCTGTATCTCATCTCTATTCACCCTTCTCTGTTTCCAGTAAAAACTGAGAAACCAATAGCTAAATACTTCAGCACAGTCCATACCTTTCTTAGAGCTCATTATACCTAGAGATCAATGACTGCTTGCAAAATGCTGACGGCTCCTGGATAAGTCAACCTGCCTTTCCCATTCATTGCCAGGAATGTACTTCAGGAAAATCTTTAGAATTATTAGGAACAAACATTCTTCAAAAACATCTAGAGATTTTTACCTTGTTACTTGCTCAGAACATACTGATCAAAATGAGATTCATAATGTTCCAGGCACTACCAGTGAATTAATTGCTCATTACATAGGTCGGCTTTTATGAGTTGTTTGGTTTTATCATTTGTTTACACATTTTCCATAGTTAGTGATAAAATTTATGTTAACCAATAACCATTTCAGCAAGAAGATGTATCGTTTCAGTTTAATGAACAGATATGAAAAATTACATGTTCCAGTAATGAAATTAATTTCCCTATTAAAGACTTAATCTCACTTCATCAATATTTGATTTGTAGCAATTGTGAAGATAAATGTCACCACCATTAATTAAAATTATTTCCTCAGTAATGTCTCACACTTCTAGTCAGCTAACCGTTATTTCTGTATTCTTACCTCCTGAATTCCTCAAACTTTTTACTAGTTAAATAAGAATTGCAACCATTTCAAGATAGTGCTTTCTGTTTAGGTAGTTTACATATTTTGCACTAACTGCTTTAGCCATCTCCTTTTGTTGCACATCTCACAAGCTTTAGGTTTGTGCCTCTGCTGGCACTCTGATGGTTACTCTTTGGGGCTGGAGTCAGGGCATCCCTAATAGAGGGGTATTGACTGTGGAAATCATTCCCTCTGCTGGTCATTTGAGCCTCTTGCTTTTGCAGTTTACAATCTCAACCCAGCATTTACCAGATGGAACTAATCTACAGTTTTATCTTTACAATTTAGATCAAGGCAGTACTGCTTGTGATCATTGACAATTCAACCTCTTGGAAGATTATGGATAGCTGAAAATACAATTTCCCTGACATTGATACTTTATTTAAAAAATATCATGCTAAAAAGCCGTCAAAGCACACATCTAATTTCTCATGTTAGAAGACAAGCGAACATGGTTATGGGCACAAGTCTGCTAATGACATCTAGTTGTTCCTTTTCTCGGATGCAGCAATAGTATCTTTAGCTCTTTTGGTCAGTGATGTGACATTGATGCCACACCACAGGTGGGTTGCTCCAGGAGATGCCTGTGTCCCAGGATCATTCAGAAGCAGCCAGAACAGTGATGGATGTGCTGCCTACACACAGTGACTAATCAGGAACAGAAAACTGAAGGGCAAGCGTGTGCCTAGGAGGGAGAACTCCAGTCCACAAATCTCTCCAGCTGTTCTCCCTGGAGCTCTCCAAGCACTAGCCCAAGTAGGCTCTCACCACCAACCTGACACAGGCAATACTCCAGGTGGGGAATGTGATTCTTTGACCCATCACTTAGCTTCTCCTTGGCATGTTGACTGGCTGTTAGAACATGCAGAGCACAAAGGACTTTCTGACATTATTTAGATTCTTTTAACCATCTGTTTAGATGCTTTTACAGACATATAATTTTTCCAATGTTTTAAATGAATCCCCATTTTCAATATAATATGAAAATATTTTCTTTCTCCTTTTTATTAACGCAGAATTACACTTTTAAGAATTCAGCTTTAAAGGACAGTAAAATGTTACTATTGTGCATTTCTATAGCCCCATTAACCAGACAGAGACTGTTGTAGTAAACTAAATTTGCTTGCAAAGTACTAACAGCTCTTACCACTTCACCTCATCTTACAACAGGTAAGAAGAATTAAGTATTTTTGTGGAAGTATAGAAAGATTTTACTACTCATTATTAAAATTAAAGAACAGTTTCTTATAATCCTTATTGTTTACACTGCATATTAATTTACAATGATTTTGCTGTGCTGCACTTAGCATGAGGAACCACAACTCCCTTGTAAAGTATAACACTGTTAACACAGAAATCAACAAATATTGTTTCTCATGTCATTAATATTAATGATCTAACCAAACAGAAAAAAGGTGCATCAAAACAAAAACCTGAAACACATATACAATCACAGATCTTAGATTCCTGCAGCAGAGAACAAGAGGTGCTGTAGCAAGTATTTGGCACATTCTGAAACAGTGATATCATGGACCAAAGGATAAAGCGCTGGCTGAAGACTGCCATTTAATATAAAACTATGATTACATGCCAACTGTATATTGCATTGCCGCTGTTATACAGTGGCATCATTTAAGAGTTCCAGAAACAGATACACCCCCAAAAAAATCACTGCACCTGCCCTAAGGATTTTCAGTTTGAGTAATGTGAGTGGACCATCTGAGTGGATGTGGGAAGTGGGAGAAATTGCATGTACTATTATGTTATAAAGAGCATACAGATTATGTTAAATGTAGAGATTATGTTGTAAAGATTGTGTTTCACAGCCTTCAACCCTAGCTTGGATGCATGCAGCCTTCTAAAATCAATATGCTCTCTATACATAGTAAAGTATAAACTCAGGAGGACTACAAGGATGTTGTGAGGTTATGCAGGGAGAAAATTAGAAGGGCCAAAGCCCAACTAGAACTTAATCTGGCTACTGACGTAAATAGCGTAAGTCAGCTCCATGTCTTAATATGGTAATTCCATCCATCTTTCCCTTGGAAACTTTTCTTTATATACTGTGTATTCCATAAAATGGCTGAGGTTCAGTGTTTATCAGCTAGTATTTCTCTCTAAGCCTTGCTCTTGTTCAGATCAATATCTGCTTTGAAGTTATATACTGTATGATTAAAATCTTTGGATATTTATAAACAACCAACTTAACATTTTAATCATTTCTCTGATGAAATAATGTCTGTCTTGTATACTTTGTTTTAAACCACTGTCATGGTTTAACCCCAGTTGGCAACTAAGCACCACACAGCTGCTCGCTCACCCTCCCCCCTCCTGAGCAGCGATTGCTGCCCCCCAGCCAACTCCCCCCAGTTTATATACTGAGCATGACGTCATATGGTATGGAATAGCCCTTTGGTCAGTTGGGGTCAGCTGTCCTGGCTGTGCCCCCTCCCAGCTTCTTGTGCACCTGGCAGAGCATGGGAAGCTGAAAAAGAAAGTCCTTGACTGGTCTAAGCACTACTTAGCAACACCTAAAACATCAGTGTGTTATCAGCATTCTTCTCCTACTAAATCCAAAACACAGCACTATGCCAGCTACTAGGAAGAAAATTAATCTATCCCAGCTGAAACCAGGACAACCACATAGAGAAGATAATCAAACGTTACACAAAGCAAGCATTTATAAACATGTATGAACATCTTATCATGTTTTTGAAAGAGTGAACACGAGCTTAATTGGGCATATGAGCAACTATAGCAAACAAGTAATTAAAAACCTAGTTCTAGATCAGATGCAATGTATTAGGCATTACACTGTCATTGGTATCAGAATTCAAAGGCCTTAAAAACTGAAATACTTGGGCAAATAAGAACAGCTACTTTTTGGGCATCTCAGATAGACTTCAATGGAATATTAGGACTCTGTTCAGCTGCCAGTAAATAAGCTCCTAGGGCCATTTGAGATGCCCTCAGGTACTGAACCTGGCCTCCAGCTGTTGCTCCAGAAGGCCACGTCACATCTGCCAGTATCATAATGCCAGTGAGCATTTTAAGCAGCACTGAGACATATGTGTGGGTATCTAAATCAAGCCTTGTGTCAAAATCATAAAAAAGACTCAGAATACCAGCTTTCCATGGCCAAGCAGCTCTTCAAGTGCCTGCAGTTTATAATGTCCACATTATGAACCACAAAATTTTCTAAATGTTTAAGCCTAGTGTCTTGCTCAGAAACTGTGGTCCCATAGCTTTGTCCTTATGTCTGCTGTGGCTTAAGCCTGAAGTGGGGATGTGACTAAACCATGTCAAAAGCCACAAAAGCAACTGCTCTGCTAGTTTGTATCATTGAAGAGATTTCAGCATCATGATTACATGGGCGTACATTCTTACTCACTAGCTCTGGCGGCATCCTGCTCAGTGCTGGAACAGAAAATTGCCCTTTAAGGAATCTCACTCTTCACTGACTCTGTGAGGCACATAGCTGTCCTGAATCACCTCACTAAAGCAGGGGGTTTCCTTTCAGCCCGTCAGTACTTAGTTTTGGCAGCTGAAATGGTTGCTTTAACAGGTCCCTTTGTTGGGATAAACCAAAGTTTACATTTAAGGACTACAGAAGGGCTTCCATGGCAAAAGCAGTGAGGTAACAATTTATATAGAATCTGATAACAGATAAATAACTAAAGTGAAAACATTGTTTACTGTAGCATCTTATTATATTACACATTTTAGATTATTATATGACAAGAAGAGAATTTTGGATCCCTGTGAGATCTGGCAGAAGAATTCATAGGCATCATATTTCAGTAACAGTAAAAATATTATGCATAACCAGGCATGAGTGTAGGAGGTTCTTTTGACTACAGCAAAATAATATTTGAGCACAGTATCATGTTAGAAAAAAAAAGCTTCAAAGTCCTCTCTCTGTTTTGCTTTTGTTATGCCATCAAATTGCAAATCCCAAGCACAGCATAGCATTTGTCAGACCACAATTCTCAACTCAGAAACTGTGAAATATAAATAATCAACATAATTTTCCAAAAAGTAAAGCTAGAAATTACCTTAAAATTATTTATGTCCTCAACTGAAATTGATATCTGAATGAGGATATCATCCTCTGAGTGTAAGACAAGTAAGTCTTTCATAACTGAACATTTTAATTATGTAACTTAAACTGGAACACATATGTAAACAAGCCAACTCCAAAGTAATTTATAGATTAATTTATTGCCCATTGATTTCTTGTTATATACCAAGTTTTTTAGTTGATAAATTCCATCAATTTAACAGGCTAAAAAGAGTTCAGAATGTCATTAATAGAATATAAAAAAGAATTTAATACAGCTGCAAAATCTGTGTAAATCATTATTTATGCAAAAATATCGTGTTCACAGTATATGTCCACTTAAACATGTCTTATAAAATTAATATTTTGATCTGTTCTCAAGGAGAATGAGATACCTTAACCTAGGGTGTCTTCTAAAATGAAAAACAGATTACATTGTTTTCTTCAGCAGTCAGAAAACTTACTTATTCTCTCTACTTCCTCTCTATTTAATATTTGTAAGATATAATATTAAATATATCAGGCATACATACATTTATATAAAAGAAAAACACTGCTTAAAAGCTAAACTGATTTAATGATCCTATACACTAAAACCAATTTTCGGTTTAACAGGATAATTAATTTACTTGTATCTCAGCCTGAGAAGAAGCCTGTTACATGCAGGCATTAGTACTAACGAGTGAAAGAAACTTTCACTGCTTTCTACCAATTTCTACTGAAAAAGGGAAATTGATAATTCTAGAAAGGGAGTGAATTTCAGGCTGCTCTCATAAACTATATAACACTGGAATAAAAAAATATTTGCAAAGATTTAATTTTGACAATGGTAAAACAGCAGATGATGCTGGTGTCTCATGAAATCTAAAATTTCACCAAACAGAAATTACTGTGCAGAGCTGTTCAGAATGTTTGAATGACAGCAGCATTGGAAAAAAAACAAACCCCTTTATATCCCTTCTGAAGGATATACAAGATATTTTTACACTTCTTAGGAAATTTTATTTTTATATACATATTAAGCACTGACAAGGCATTACCTCTCATAGGACAGGAAAATCAGGGCTAAGCACACAGAGACACACTCAGTCATAAGGTAGCAAATTACCAAGGATACTCTCCTTTTCCCAGAAAGTGTAAGATTTAAAAAAAAACAAACAACCGGGAGCGTAATAAGAGAGGACTGGAAAGAACCTTCCAGATCTTCAAGTCCCACCACCAACTGCTGTAAGCTTCATATCATACAGCTGTACTTCATCTTTGGGTTAGTTGGTGTTTTTCTCCAATACTTAGGAAGTTCTTCCAGTAATCTCCCTGGTGGAACAGCTACAACCTTTTAATTTCCACCCTAAATTTCTTAATGGCCAATTCATACCTACTTTTTGCATACATCTTCTAGGCTATATAAGGCTGTTGTAATCTTTTATTTCCTCGCTGATGACCTATCAAGAAAAAACTTTTCTCAACATTTGTTTTGCTGAACTGAGTAAGCAAAGCTCTTTCTGTCTTTCCATAAGACAGGCTCTATCCATTTTGATCATCCTAGCATTACTTCTTTGTGTCTATTCTAGCCCAAATTTCTTTCTTCAAAATGGGTGATTAAAACTATCTGTATGTACTGGTTTTGGCTGGGATAGAGTTAATTTTCTTCATAGTAGCTAGTATGGGGCTATGTTTTGGATTTGTGCTGGAAACAGTGTTGATAACACAGGGATGTTTTAGTTACCGCTGAGCAGTGCTTACACAGCGTCAAGGCCTTTTCTGCTCCTCACACCGCCCTGCCAGTGAGTAGGTTGGAGGTGCACAAAAAGTTTGGAGGGGACACAGCTGGGACAGCTGACCCCAACTGACCAAAGGGATATTCCATACCGTATGACATCATGCTCAGCAATAAAACTGGGGGTGGAGGTTGGCGGGGGGGCCGCTGCTCAGGGACTGGCTGGGCATCAGTCGCTTGATGGTGAGCAATTGTTTTCATTTGCATCACTTGTCTTTCTTGGGTTTTATTTTCCTCTCTCTTTGTTTTTTTTTCTCTTTTCCTTACAATTTTATTATTATTATCTCTTTTTAATTATTAAACTGTTTTTTATCTCAACCTATGAGATTCCTTCTCATTTTCACCCTTCCAATTCTCCCCCCATCCCACCGGGGGGAAGTGAGCAAGCAGCCCTGTGGTGCTTAATTGTTGGCCAGGGTGTGGTGGTTTAACCCCAGCTGGCAACTAAGCACCACACAGCTGCTCGCTCACAATCCCCTGCCCCGGTGCGATGGGAGAGAGAATTGGGGGGGAGGGGGGGAGTAAAACCTGTGGGTTGAGATAAAGGCAGTTT